>RXON01004559.1:0-148174 GCA_009667805.1 Leptobrachium leishanense | reverse complement strand
ATAAAAGTGGTGACAGCACTTTGGTATCCAACTACCATCCAATATCGTTGCTCCCTGTAGTGTCAAAAAATCTTGGAAAAATGCGTCTACACACAATTACGTGATTATTATCAATATTGGAACTACTTAACCTCAGATCAATCAGGCTTTCGTCCAAATCACTCAACTACAACCGCCCTTTTAAAAGTCTGCAATGATGTCCAGGCTGGGATGGAACAAGGAAACCTAACTGGAGCATCTTCCTTGATTTTGCCAAGGCCTTTGACACAGTAGACCATGGCATCTTGTTAGAAAAACTTAAAGACTCTGGTATTGGTGATCGCATGCTAACCTGGTTTTCATCATATGTATCTGACCGTTCGCAATATGTGTCCATTTCTGGCAGCTCCTCCTTTCCCCTCCCAGTCACTTGTGAACCCCAAGGCTCGATACCCGGCCCCCTGCTATTTACAATATTCATAAATGATCTGCCCAACATCTGCAAAGCCTCAACTGTACACATGTACGCAGACACCGTAATCTATACCAGCAAACCAAATCTGAGATGGAGGCCGTGCTGCAAGAACAATTCAGAGGTAGAAAAGTGGATCAAACACAAACTTTTTCTAAATGCTCACAAAACTGTTACAATGCTCTTTGGAACCGCACCTAAACTACACAAATTGCAGAATCCCCATCTATGTGTTGGGACAAAGCAAATGGCACGCTGACCACAGTCACTTCTCTCAAATATCTAGGTATGTGGTTACTAGACCCAAATCTATCCTTTGGCCCCACATCGAAAAACTCTCATCTAAACTTTACCCCAAACTAGGTGCCCTGTACAGAAACAAATCCTGCCTGAGCCCCGTGGTAAGAAAGCAGATTGTACAACAAATGCTTATGCCGGCTATTGATTATGGAGATGTAGTGTATGCAGCCGCCCCACAAACACACCTTCATAAACTTACCACATTGTATT
Source organism: Leptobrachium leishanense (assembly GCA_009667805.1). NCBI lineage: Eukaryota > Metazoa > Chordata > Amphibia > Anura > Megophryidae > Leptobrachium > Leptobrachium leishanense. The sequence continues at coordinate 147,213 of RXON01004559.1, read as the reverse complement.
ACTCATGCTGCCGCTTTGTGCTACAATGTAACTACATGACCCACCATTGTGACATGTTAAAAGCTAAATTGGCCATCGCTGGAGTCTAAACGCACCCTTCACCTTTCCAACCTGGTGTTTAAGAGCTTTTCTGGGAAGCTACCACCCTACCTGAATAGGCTGCTTCCTCCAGCAGTTCCCTCATCCTATAACCTCTGATCCAAGACCAGAACCTTACTTGCAATACCACAATACAAAAAGAAAGTGGTTCGATCCTCATTTTCCTACAGAGCACCACAATTATGGAATAACCTCCCAGACGCCATCAAATCTTCCCCAGTCTAAAGTCACTCAAGAGATCTCTATTAACATACCTCAATACGGAATGCACCTGTAAACATGTAACACAGTGACTATATACAGAATGCGCCTGTAAACATGTAACATAGTGACTATATACAGAATGCGCCTGTAAACATGTAACACAGTGACTATATACAGAATGCACCTGTAAACATGAAACATAATGACTATTTCCTACATATTATTTTCTGTTAATCTGTATATTTGTGTTGTTTTTTTTAATATCTTGCATTGTATTACTTTATTTCTGTAACAGTAACATTTCATTGCTCTTGAATCCAGGACGTACTTGAAAATTAGAGAAATCTCAATGTATTCTTCCTGGTAAAATACTTTATAAAGTCACTGTGTTACATGTTTACAGGTGCATTCTGTATATAGTCACTGTGATACATTTTACAGGCGCATTCTGTATATAGTCACTGTGTTACATGTTTACAGGCGCATTCTGTATATAGTCACTATGTTACATGTTTACAGGTGCATTCTGTATATAGTCATTATGTTACATGTTTTACAGGCATTTTGTATATAGTCCCTATGTTACATGTTTACAGGTGCATTCTGTATATAGTCACTATGTTACATGTTTACAGGTGCATTCTGTATATAGTCACTGTGTTACATTTTACAGGCGCATTCTGTATATAGTCACTGTGTTACATGTTTACAGGTGCATTCTGTATATAGTCACTGTGTTACATGTTTACAGGTGCATTCTGTATGTAGTCATTGTGTTACATGTTTACAGGTGCATTCTGTATATAGTCACTGTGTTACATGTTTACAGGTGCATTCTGTATATAGTCACTATGTTACATGTTTACAGGTGCATTCTGTATATAGTCACTGTGTTACATGTTTACAGGCGCATTCTGTATATAGTCACTATGTTACATGTTTACAGGTGCATTCTGTATATAGTCACTGTGTTACATGTTTACAGGTGCATTCTATATATAGTCACTGTGTTACATGTTTACAGGCGCATTCTGTATGTAGTCATTATGTTACATGTTTACAGGTGCATTCTGTATGTAGTCATTGTGTTACATGTTTACAGGTGCATTCTGTATATAGTCACTGTGTTACATGTTTACAGGTGCATTCTGTATATAGTCACTGTGATACATGTTTACAGGCGCATTCTGTATATAGTCACTGTGTTACATGTTTACAGGCGCATTCTGTATATAGTCACTATGTTACATGTTTACAGGTGCATTCTGTATATAGTCATTATGTTACATGTTTATAGGCATTTTGTATATAGTCCCTATGTTACATGTTTACAGGTGCATTCTGTAAATAGTCACTATGTTACATGTTTACAGGTGCATTCTGTATATAGTCACTGTGTTACATGTTTACAGGTGCATTCTGTATGTAGTAATTGTGTTACATGTTTACAGGTGCATTCTGTATATAGTCACTGTGTTACATGTTTACAGGTGCATTCTGTATATAGTCACTATGTTACATGTTTACAGGTGCATTCTGTATATAGTCACTGTGTTACATGTTTACAGGCGCATTCTGTATATAGTCACTATATTACATGTTTACAGGTGCATTCTGTATATAGTCACTGTGTTACATGTTTACAGGTGCATTCTATATATAGTCACTGTGTTACATGTTTACAGGCGCATTCTGTATGTAGTCATTATGTTACATGTTTACAGGCGCATTTTGTATATAGTCCCTATGTTACATGTTTACAGGTGCATTCTGTATATAGTCACTATGTTACATGTTTACAGGTGCATTCTGTATATAGTCACTGTGTTACATGTTTACAGGTGCATTCTGTATGTAGTCATTGTGTTACATGTTTACAGGTGCATTCTGTATATAGGCACTATGTTACATGTTTACAGGTGCATTCTGTATATAGTCACTGTGTTACATGTTTACAGGTGTATTCTGTATATAGTCACTGTGTTACATGTTTACAGGCAGGTTCTGTATATAGTCACTGTGTTACATGTTTACAGGTGCGTTCTGTATATAGTCACTGTTTTACATGTTTACAGGCGCGTTCTGTATATAGTCCCTGTGTTACATGTTTACAGGCGCATTCTGTATATAGTCACTGTGTTACATGTTTACAGGTGCATTCTGTATATAGTCACTGTGTTAGATGTTTTCAGGTGCATTCTGTATATAGTCACTGTGTTACATGTTTACAGGCGCATTCTGTATGTAGTCATTGTGTTACATGTTTACAGGTGCATTCTGTATATAGTCACTGTGTTACATGTTTACAGGTGCATTCTGTATATAGTCACTGTGATACATGTTTACAGGCGCATTCTGTATATAGTCACTGTGTTACATGTTTACAGGCGCATTCTGTATATAGTCACTATGTTACATGTTTACAGGTGCATTCTGTATATAGTCATTATGTTACATGTTTACAGGCATTTTGTATATAGTCCCTATGTTACATGTTTACAGGTGCATTCTGTAAATAGTCACTATGTTACATGTTTACAGGTGCATTCTGTATATAGTCACTGTGTTACATGTTTACAGGACCCAAATCTATCCTTTGGCCCCACATCGAAAAACTCTCATCTAAACTTTACCCCAAACTAGGTGCCCTGTACAGAAACAAATCCTGCCTGAGCCCCGTGGTAAGAAAGCAGATTGTACAACAATGCTTATGCCGGCTATTGATTATGGAGATGTAGTGTATGCAGCCGCCCCACAAACACACCTTCATAAACTTACCACATTGTATTACTCATGCTGCCGCTTTGTGCTACAATGTAACTACATGACCCACCATTGTGACATGTTAAAAGCTAAATTGGCCATCGCTGGAGTCTAACGCACCCTTCACCTTTCCAACCTGGGTGTTTAAGAGCTTTTCTGGGAAGCTACCACCCTACCTGAATAGGCTGCTTCTCCAGCAGTTCCCTCATCCTATAACCTCTGATCCAAGACCAGAACCTTACTTGCAATACCACAATACAAAAAGAAAGTGGTTCGATCCTCATTTTCCTACAGAGCACCACAATTATGGAATAACCTCCCAGACGCCATCAAATCTTCCCCAGTCTAAAGTCACTCAAGAGATCTCTATTAACATACCTCAATACGGAATACACCTGTAAACATGTAACACAGTGACTATATACAGAATGCGCCTGTAAACATGTAACATAGTGACTATATACAGAATGCGCCTGTAAACATGTAACACAGTGACTATATACAGAATGCACCTGTAAACATGTACCACAGTGACTATATACAGAATGCACCTGTAAACATGTAACATAGTGACTATATACAGAATGCGCCTGTAAACATGTAACACAGTGACTATATACAGAATGCACCTGTAAACATGAAACATAATGACTATTTCCTACATATTTATTTTCTGTTAATCTGTATATTTGTGTTGTTTTTTTTAATATCTTGCATTGTATTACTTTATTTCTGTAACAGTAACATTTCATTGCTCTTGAATCCAGGACGTACTTGAAAATTAGAGAAATCTCAATGTATTCTTCCTGGTAAAATACTTTATAAAGTCACTGTGTTACATGTTTACAGGTGCATTCTGTATATAGTCACTGTGATACATGTTTACAGGCGCATTCTGTATATAGTCACTGTGTTACATGTTTACAGGCGCATTCTGTATATAGTCACTATGTTACATGTTTACAGGTGCATTCTGTATATAGTCATTATGTTACATGTTTACAGGCATTTTGTATATAGTCCCTATGTTACATGTTTACAGGTGCATTCTGTATATAGTCACTATGTTACATGTTTACAGGTGCATTCTGTATATAGTCACTGTGTTACATGTTTACAGGCGCATTCTGTATATAGTCACTGTGTTACATGTTTACAGGTGCATTCTGTATATAGTCACTGTGTTACATGTTTACAGGTGCATTCTGTATGTAGTCATTGTGTTACATGTTTACAGGTGCATTCTGTATATAGTCACTGTGTTACATGTTTACAGGTGCATTCTGTATATAGTCACTATGTTACATGTTTACAGGTGCATTCTGTATATAGTCACTGTGTTACATGTTTACAGGTGCATTCTGTATATTAGTCACTATGTTACATGTTTACAGGTGCATTCTGTATATAGTCACTGTGTACATGTTTACAGGGCATTCTGTATGTAGTCATTATGTTACATGTTTACAGGTGCATTCTGTATGTAGTCATTGTGTTACATGTTTACAGGTGCATTCTGTATATAGTCACTGTGTTACATGTTTACAGGTGCATTCTGTATATAGTCACTGTGATACATGTTTTACAGGCGCATTCTGTATATAGTCACTTTGTTACATGTTTACAGGCGCATTCTGTATATAGTCACTATGTTACATGTTTACAGGTGCATTCTGTATATAGTCATTATGTTACATGTTTACAGGCATTTTGTATATAGTCCCTATGTTACATGTTTACAGGTGCATTCTGTAAATAGTCACTATGTTACATGTTTACAGGTGCATTCTGTATATAGTCACTGTGTTACATGTTTACAGGTGCATTCTGTATGTAGTCATTGTGTTACATGTTTACAGGTGCATTCTGTATATAGTCACTGTGTTACATGTTTACAGGTGCATTCTGTATATAGTCACTGTGTTACATGTTTACAGGCGCATTCTGTATATAGTCACTATATTACATGTTTACAGGTGCATTCTGTATATAGTCACTGTGTTACATGTTTACAGGTGCATTCTATATATAGTCACTGTGTTACATGTTTACAGGCGCATTCTATATGTAGTCATTATGTTACATGTTTACAGGCGCATTTTGTATATAGTCCCTATGTTACATGTTTACAGGTGCATTCTGTATATAGTCACTATGTTACATGTTTACAGGTGCATTCTGTATATAGTCACTGTGTTACATGTTTACAGGTGCATTCTGTATGTAGTCATTGTGTTACATGTTTACAGGTGCATTCTGTATATAGGCACTGTGTTACATGTTTACAGGTGTATTCTGTATATAGTCACTGTGTTACATGTTTACAGGCAGGTTCTGTATATAGTCACTGTGTTACATGTTTACAGGCGCATTCTGTATATAGTCACTGTTTTACATGTTTACAGGCGCGTTCTGTATATAGTCCCTGTGTTACATGTTTACAGGCGCATTCTGTATAGTCACTGTGTTACATGTTTACAGGTGCATTCTGTATATAGTCACTGTGTTAGATGTTTTCAGGTGCATTCTTCTATATAGTCACTGTGTTACATGTTTACAGGCGCATTCTGTATGTAGTCATTGTGTTACATGTTTACAGGTGCATTCTGTATATAGTCACTGTGTTACATGTTTACAGGTGCATTCTGTATATAGTCACTGTGATACATGTTTAAAGGCGCATTCTGTATATAGTCACTGTGTTACATGTTTACAGGCGCATTCTGTATATAGTCACTATGTTACATGTTTACAGGTGCATTCTGTATATAGTCATTATGTTACATGTTTACAGGCATTTTGTATATAGTCCCTATGTTACATGTTTACAGGTGCATTCTGTAAATAGTCACTATGTTACATGTTTACAGGTGCATTCTGTATATAGTCACTGTGTTACATGTTTACAGGACTCAAATCTATCCTTTGGCCCCACATCGAAAAACTCTCATCTAAACTTTACCCCAAACTAGGTGCCCTGTACAGAAACAAATCCTGCCTGAGCCCCGTGGTAAGAAAGCAGATTGTACAACAAATGCTTATGCCGGCTATTGATTATGGAGATGTAGTGTATGCAGCCGCCCCACAAACACACCTTCATAAACTTACCACATTGTATTACTCATGCTGCCGCTTTGTGCTACAATGTAACTACATGACCCACCATTGTGACATGTTAAAAGCTAAATTGGCCATCGCTGGAGTCTAAACGCACCCTTCACCTTTCCAACCTGGTGTTTAAGAGCTTTTCTGGGAAGCTACCACCCTACCTGAATAGGCTGCTTCCTCCAGCAGTTCCCTCATCCTATAACCTCTGATCCAAGACCAGAACCTTACTTGCAATACCACAATACAAAAAGAAAGTTGTTCGATCCTCATTTTCCTACAGAGCACCACAATTATGGAATAACCTCCCAGACGCCATCAAATCTTCCCCAGTCTAAAGTCACTCAAGAGATCTCTATTAACATACCTCAATACGGAATGCACCTGTAAACATGTAACACAGTGACTATATACAGAATGCGCCTGTAAACATGATGTAACATAGTGACTATATACAATGCGCCTGTAAACATGTAACACAGTGACTATATACAGAATGCACCTGTAAACATGTAACACAGTGACTATATACAGAATGCACCTGTAAACATGTAACATAGTGACTATATACAGAATGCACCTGTAAACATGTAACACAGTGACTATATACAGAATGCGCTGTAAACATGTAACACAGTGACTATATACAGAATGCCCTGTAAACATGAAACATAATGACTATTTCCTACATATTTATTTTCTGTTAATCTGTATATTTTAGGCTTGTGCACCGATTTTTTTTCGGTTCGATTCGGTTCGATTTTTTCGGATTTTTAAACTTTTCGATTCGGCCCGTTTCGACCGATTTCGGGTTTCGATTCGATTCGGTTCGGCACGTTTTTCGGGTACATTTTTTTTTCGGAATTTCGACCATTTTTCGTATTTTCGTGTCACTGTGCTCGGTTTTTGTATCGACGTTTCGTAATTTCGAAAATTTTCGTTTTTCGGAATTGCACATTTTTCGGAATATCGACCATTTTTCGTATTTTTCGTGTCATTTTGCCCGTTTTTTGTATCGACTTCCGTTTTTTTCGAAAATTTTCGTTTTTCAGAAATTTTCGTTTTTACCAAATTTTCGTTTTTCAGAAATTTTCGTTTTTACAAAATTTTCGTTTTTACAAAATTTTCGTTTTTACAAAATTTCGTTTTTCAGAAAATTTTCGTTTTTTGGAAAATTTTCGTTTTTCGGAAAATCTGTTCTCCTCGTTTTGACACATTTCAAGTCCATTCGAAAAATCCGAAAATATTTCGTTTCGGCTCGGAAACCATTTCGGATCTGAAATTTTCGGATTCTAAAATTTTTCGGAAATCGGCCGCATCCGAAAACACGAATCGGGAAATTTCGTGAAAATTCCGAAATTCCGAAACCCGAAATGCACATCCCTAGTATATTTGTGTTGTTTTTTTTTAATATCTTGCATTGTATTACTTTATTTCTGTAACAGTAACATTTCATTGCTCTTGAATCCAGGACGTACTTGAAAATTAGAGAAATCTCAATGTTATTCTTCCTGGTAAAATTACTTTATAAAGTCACTGTGTTACATGTTTACAGGTGCATTCTGTATATAGTCACTGTGTTACATTTTTACAGGCGCATTCTGTATATAGTCACTATGTTACATGTTTACAGGTGCATTCTGTATATAGTCACTATGTTACATGTTTACAGGTGCATTCTGTATATAGTCATTATTTACATGTTTACAGGCATTTTGTATTATAGTCCCTATGTTACATGTTTACAGGTGCATTCTGTATATAGTCACTATGTTACATGTTACAGGTGCATTCTGTATTAGTCACTGTGGTTACATGTTTACAGGCGCATTCTGTATATAGTCACTGTGTTACATGTTTACAGGTGCATTCTGTATATTAGTCACTGTGTTACATGTTTACAGGTGCATTCTGTATGTAGTCATTGTGTTACATGTTTACAGGTGCATTCTGTATATAGTCACTGTGTTACATGTTTACAGGTGCATTCTGTATATAGTCACTATGTTACATGTTTACAGGTGCATTCTGTATATAGTCACTGTGTTACATGTTTACAGGCGCATTCTGTATATAGTCACTATGTTACATGTTTACAGGTGCATTCTGTATATATTCACTGTTTTACATGTTTACAGGTGCATTCTATATATAGTCACTGTGTTACATGTTTACAGGCGCATTCTGTATGTAGTCATTATGTTACATGTTTACAGGTGCATTCTGTATGTAGTCATTGTGTTACATGTTTACAGGTGCATTCTGTATATAGTCACTGTGTTAACATGTTTTACAGGTGCATTCTGTATATAGTCACTGTGATACAGGTTTACAGGCGCATTCTGTATATAGTCACTGTGTTACATGTTTACAGGCGCATCTGTATATAGTCACTATGTTACATGTTTACAGGTGCATTCTGATATATAGTCATTATGTTACATGTTTACAGGCATTTTGTATATAGTCCCCTAGTTACATGTTTACAGGTGCATTCTGTAAATAGTCACTATGTTACATGTTTACAGGTGCATTCTGTATATAGTCACTGTGTTACATGTTTACAGGTGCATTCTATTATATAGTCACTGTTGTTACATGTTACAGGCGCATTCTGTATGTAGTCATTATGTTACATGTTTACAGGCGCATTTTGTATATAGTCCCTATGTTACATGTTTACAGGTGCATTCTGTATATAGGCACTATGTTACATGTTTACAGGTGCATTCTGTATATAGTCACTGTGTTACATGTTTTACAGGTGTATTCTGTATATAGTCACTGTTGTTACATGTTTACAGGCAGGTTCTGTATATAGTCACTGTGTTACATGTTTACAGGGCGTTCTGTATATAGTCACTGTTTACATGTTTAACAGGCGCGTTCTGTATATAGTCCCTGTGTTACATGTTTACAGGCGCATTCTGTATGTAGTCATTGTGTTACATGTTTACAGGTTGCATTCTGTATATAGTCACTGTGTTGTTACATGTTTACAGGTGCATTCTGTATATAGTCACTGTGTTACATGTTTACAGGCGCATTCTGTATGTAGTCATTGTGTTACATGTTTACAGGTTGCATTCTGTATATAGTCACTGTGTTACATGTTTACAGGTGCATTCTGTATATAGTCACTGTGATACATGTTACAGGCGCATTCTATATATAGTCACTGTGTTACATGTTTACAAGCGCATTCTGTATATAGTCACTATTTACATGTTTACAGGTGTTCTGTATATAGTCATTATGTTACATGTTTACGGCATTTTGTATATAGTCCTATGTTACATGTTTACAGGTGCATTCTGTAAATAGTCACTATGTTACATGTTTACAGGTGCATTCTGTATATAGTCACTGTGTTACATGTTTACAGGTGCATTCTGTATGTAGTCATTGTGTTACATGTTTACAGGTGCATTCTGTATATAGTCACTGTGTTACATGTTTACAGGGCATTCTGTATATAGTCACTATGTTACATGTTTACAGGTGCATTCTGTATATAGTCACTGTGTTACATGTTTACAGGCGCATTCTGTATATAGTCACTATGTTACATGTTTACAGGTGCATTCTGTATATAGTCACTGTGTTACATGTTTACAGGTGCATTCTATAATTAGTCACTGTGTTACATGTTTACAGGCGCATTCTGTATGTAGTCATTATGTTACATGTTTACAGACGCATTTTGTATATAGTCCCTATGTTACATGTTTACAGGTGCATTCTGTATATAGTCACTATGTTACATGTTTACAGGTGCATTCTGTATATAGTCACTGTGTTACATGTTTACAGGTGCATTCTGTATGTAGTCATTGTGTTACTTGTTTACAGGTGCATTCTGTATATAGTCACTGTGTTACATGTTTACAGGTGCATTCTGTATATAGGCACTATGTTACATGTTTACAGGTGCATTATGTATATAGTCACTGTGTTACATGTTTACAGGTGTCTTCTGTATATAGTCACTGTGTTACATGTTTACAGGCGGGTTCTGTATATAGTCACTGTGTTACATGTTTACAGGTGCGTTCTGTATATAGTCACTGTTTTACATGTTTACAGGCGCGTTCTGTATATAGTCCCTGTGTTACATGTTTACAGGCGCATTCTGTATATAGTCACTGTGTTACATGTTTACAGGTGCATTCTGTATATAGTCACTGTGTTAGATGTTTTCAGGTGCATTCTGTATATAGTCACTGTGTTACATGTTTACAGGCGCATTCTGTATATAGTCACGGTGTTACATGTTTACAGGAGCATTATGTATATAGTCAATATGTTACATGTTTACAGGTGCATTCTACATATAGTCACTGTGTTACATGTTTACAGGCGCATTCTGTATATAGTCACTGTGTTACATGTTTACAGGTGCATTCTTTATATAGTCACTGTGTTACATGTTTACAGGCGCGTTCTGTATATAGTCACTGTGTTACATGTTTACAGGTGCATTCTGTAAATAGTCACTGTGTTACATGTTTACAGGTGCATTCTGTATATAGTCACTGTGTTACATGTTTACAGGTGCATTCTGTATATAGTCACTGTGTTACATGTTTACAGGTGCATTCTGTATATAGTCACTGAGTTACATGTTTACAGGTGCATTCTGCATATAGTCACTGTGTTACATGTTTACAGGTGCATTCTGTATATAGTCACTGTGTTACATGTTTACAGGTGCATTCTGTATATAGTCACTGTGTTACATGTTTATAGGTGCATTCTGTATGTAGTCATTGTGTTACATGTTTACAGGTGCATTCTGTATATAGTCACTGTGTTGCATGTTTACAGGCGCATTCTGTATATAGTCCCTATGTTACATGTTTACAGGCGCATTCTGTATATAGTCACTATGTTACATGTTTACAGGTGCATTCTGTATATAGTCACTATGGTACATGTTTACAGGTGCATTCTGTATATAGTCATTGTGTTACATGTTTACAGGTGCATTCTGTATATAGTCACTGTGTTACATGTTTACAGGTGCATTCTGTATATAGTCACTATGTTACATGTTTACAGGTGCATTATGTATATAGTCACTGTGTTACATGTTTACAGGTGTATTCTGTATATAGTCACTGTGTTACATGTTTACAGGCGGGTTCTGTATATAGTCACTGTGTTACATGTTTACAGGTGCGTTCTGTATATTGTCACTGTTTTACATGTTTACAGGCGCATTCTGTATATAGTCCCTGTGTTACATGTTTACAGGCGCATTCTGTATATAGTCACTGTGTTACATGTTTACAGGTGCATTCTGTATATAGTCACTGTGTTACATCTTTACAGGTGCATTCTGTATATAGTCACTGTGTTACATGTTTACAGGCGCATTCTGTATATAGTCACTGTGTTGCATGTTTACAGGCGCATTCTGTATATAGTCACTGTGTTACATGTTTACAGGCGCATTCTGTATATAGTCACTGTGTTGCATGTTTACAGGCGCATTCTGTATATAGTCACTGTGTTACATGTTTACAGGTGCATTCTGTATATAGTCACTGTGTTACATGTTTACAGGTGCATTCTGTATATAGTCACTGTGTTACATGTTTACAGGTGTATTCTGTGTATAGTCACTGTGTTACATGTTTACAGGTGCATTCTGTATATAGTCATTATGTTACATGTTTACAGGTGCATTCTGTATTGAGGTATGTTAATAGGGAGCTCTTAAATGATTTTAGACTGGGGGAAGATTTGACGGTGTCTGGGAGGTTATTCCATAATTGTGGTGCTCTGTAGGAAAATGAGGATAGAGCCACTTTCTTTTTGTATTGTGGTATTGCAAGTAAGGTTCTGGTCCTGGATTGGAGGTTATAGGAAGAGGGAGCTGCTGGAGGAAGCAGTCTATTCAGGTAGGGTGGCAGCTTTAAGGCTAAGGTCAGATGAACGCACTCTGTGTGCTGCATAACGGGCAGACGTACTGATGGAAGATACTGTATGCATCACACAGTCCGTTTTTTTGACATAATAAAAATTGGAAAATGATATGAAAAGCCATTTTGTGTCGCAAATGCGCTATCAATTAAAAAACAAGTAATTTATTATTAAGACAAAAACAATATACTACAGACGCGTTTCGCCGTAAAGGCTTCCTCAGTGGGTATAATGTAATACAAAAAAGCAAATCACTTTTTTGTATTTACTTTGTATTTACATTATACCCACTGAGGAAGCCTTTATGGTGAAACGCGTCTGTAGTATATTGTTTTTGTCTTAATAATTAATTGTTATTTTAATTGATACTGCCTGTCCTGCTCCTTCTCTGGAAGACCTAGAATCCAGCTGCTTCCTGAGGATTACCTGGGAGTGATCGGAGATCCAGTGCTCCCTTCATTCACTGGCTGCCAGTATTTCGGTGCCTCTAATCCAAATGCACCAAGAAATGTGAGTAAATGACCATTATTTACCATTTAAATGCAGGTGAACAGTCTGCACACATTCTATATGTTTTATATCGAGGTGTGTGACATAAAGGAATGCTGGAACCAAAGGAGGACGTAGAAGATAGAGCCATTGAGTACAAGCGCTGATACCCACCATTCTTTGGATTATCTTGATTTTGGGTGGATGTTTGGGGATTTACCACCATCGGTGGACATTAGCTGCTCTACCAGGAGAAGACCATCTACTGAGACACGTAATTAACTCCTTGTTGTTGCTATTGCTTCAAAGACTGAGAGTCCGGATGGATTAATGGATTATTACTATCAAGTGAACATTATATACTGTTTGAGCATCTTTGAGGTCTCTGTAATAAATCCTATATACATATTGTTTTGTGTGGTTCTTTTTTCGTTGTATCTTTAACCTGCTCGCTAAACCACCCATTGAAGTCATTGCTGGGAAAGTTCTGAAGCCACGATTTACTTGCTATTTGCACCACACCCTCGCTGCTAATAATAAGCTTTTACTATCGATTTACTTGCTATTTTCACAATATCTCGCTGCCGCTGATACGTTTCTGCTGTTTTGTGGTTAGTTTACCCGCAGGGGACATTGGAGAAACGCCAGGTATATGAAAGGCTGCCTATCCCTGCCCCGTACTGTTTGTTTGATCATAATCAATCACTTAATGATCTGATTCGCTGGATATTATTCTGGTTACTTTTTAATTTCTTAATTGCATATATCGCCTGCTTAATAAGATTTGTGGCAAAGTAATTAATAACTGTCAACGAGAAGGCGCTATAGACTCACTGCACAGACGTGACCAACCACTCTTACACATTTTTCTTTTCTCCCCTTCTTCCACTCTGGCATTTTGTGCTAAAGAGCATTGATTTATTTTGCACACGAGTAATGCTGCTAGTGGACCACTGGGCGGCGCCAGAGATACAGATATAGTGTGTTTTATATACAGTTTATTTATTTATTTGAAAAGGATTTTACCAGGAAGGATACATTGAGATTTCTCTCGTTTTCAAGTATGTCCTGGGTTCGAGAACAATTGAAATGTTACAGAAATACAAAGTAATAAAATGCAAACTATTAAAAACAAAACACAAATATACAGATTAACATATCATGGGAAGGACTAGAACCTTGGGTTAATTAGGGTGATATGCGTTCCTCCATATAAAGGGAGTTAGAGGGTCTCTATCACCCAATAAGTGGCCGGGCGTCCCGTGGCTCCGTATCTTCAGCAGGGTTTTTAATGTTATTTTAGGATTTTCCTCGCAGGGAACACGTGTCGCTCATCCGGTTAAACAGGTTTCCATGTTATTTAAAAAGCATAAAAATGTCAAACCCAGCAATGATTCTGACGCAGACTGAAGAGTGAGGTTTACGCTGATTGGAGGATCAGAATAGTTTCACTTTGTTTTCTCTATTAAAGCCGCAATGTTTCTGGTCAACTTGTTTCTGCAGCGTCGGTGTGTGGTGAGTGTGTCTGCGGCGTTGGTGTGGTGAGTGTCACTGCGGCGTCGGTGTGTGGTGAGTGTGTCTGCGGCGTTGGTGTGGTGAGTGTCACTGCGGCGTCGGTGTGTGAGGTGAGTGTTTCTGCGGCGTCGTGTGTTTGGTGAGTGTTTCTGCGGCGTCGGTGTGTGGTGAGTGTTTCTGTGGCGTCGGTTGTGTGTGGTGAGTGTTTCTGCGGCGTCGGGGTCGTGTGAGTGTTTCTGCGGTGTGGTGTGGTGAGTGTTTCTGCGGCGTCGGTGTGTGGTGAGTGTTTCTGCGGCGTCGGTGTGTGGTGAGTGTTTCTGCGGCGTCAGTGTGTGGTGAGTGTTTCTGCGGCGTCGGTTTGTGGTGAGTGTTTCTGCGGCGTCGGTGTGTTGGTGAGTGTTTCTGCGGCGGTCGTTTGTGGTGAGTGTTTCTGCGGCGTCGGTGTGTGTGAGTGAGTGTTTCTGCATCGTCGGTGTGTGGTGAGTGTTTCTGCGGCGTCGGTATGTGGTGAGTGTTTCTGTGGCGTCGGTGTGTGGTGAGTGTTTCTGCGGCGTCGGTGTGTGGTGAGTGTTTCTGCGGCGTCGGTTTGTGGTGAGTGTTTCTGCGGCGTCGGTGTGTGGTGAGTGTTTCTGCAGCGTCGGTGTGTGGTGAGTGTTTCTGCGGCGTCGGTATGTGGTGAGTGTTTCTGCGGCGTCGGTGTGTGTGTGAGTGTTTCTGCGGCGTCGGTGTGTGGTGAGTGTTTCTGCGGCGTCGGTGTGTGTGGTGAGTGTTTCTGCGGCGTCGGTTGTTGGTGAGTTGTTTCTGCGGCGTCGGTGTGTGGTGAGTGTTTCTGCAGCGTCGGTGTGTGGTGAGTGTTTCTGCGGCGTCGGTGTGTGGTGAGTGTTTCTGCAGCGTCGGTGTGTGCGTGAGTGTTTCTGCGGCGTCGGTGTGTGGTGAGTGTTTCTGCGGCGTCGGTGTGTGTGGTGAGTGTTTCTGCGGCGTCGGTGTGTGGTGAGGTTTTCTGCGGCGTCGGTGTGTGTGATGAGTGTTTCTGCGCGTCGGTGTGGGGTGAGTGTTTCTGGCGGCGTCGGTGTGGTGATGAGTGTTTCTGCGGCGTCGGTGTGTGGTGAGTGTTTTCTGCGGCGTCGGTGTGTGGTGAGTGTTTCTGCGGCGTCGGTTTGTGGTGAGTGTTTCTGCGGCGTCGGTGTGTGGTGAGTGTTTCTGCGGCGTCGGTTTGTGGTGAGTGTTTCTGCGGCGTCGGTGATGTTGTGGTGAGTGTTTCTGCATCGTCGGTGTGTGGTGAGTGTTTCTGCGGCGTCGGTATGTATGTGTGGTGAGTGTTTCTGCGGCGTCGGTGTGTGTGGTGAGTGTTTCTGCGGCGTCGGTGTGGGGTGAGTGTCTTCTGAGGCGTCGGTTTGTGGTGAGTGTTTCTGCGGCGCGGTGTGTGTGGTGAGTGTTTCTGCAGCGTCGGTGTGTGGTGAGTGTTCTGCGGCGTCGGTATGTGGTGAGTGTTTCTGCGGCCGTCGGTGTGTGTGGTTGAGTGTGTTTCTGCGGCGTCGGTGTGGGGTGAGTGTTTCTGCGGCGTCGTGTGTGTGTGGTGAGTGTCTTCGGCGGCGTCGGTGTGTGGTGAGTGTTTCTGCGGCGTCGGTGTGTGGTGAGTGTTTCATGCAGCGTCGGTATGTGGTGAGTGTTTCTGCGGCGTCGGTGTGTGGTGAGTGTTTCTGCGGCGTCGGTGTGTGTGGTGAGTGTTCTGCGGCGTCGGTGTGTGGTGAGTGTTTCTGCGGCGTCGGTGTGTGTGATGAGTGTTTTCTGCGGCGTCGGTGTGTGGTGAGTGTTTCTGCGGCATCGGTGTGTGGTGAGTGTTTCTTGCAGCGTCGGTGGTGGGTGAGTGTTTTCTGCGGCGTCGGTGTGTGGTGAGTGTTTCTGCAGCGTCGGTGTGTGGTGAGTGTTTCTGCGGCGTCGGTGTGTGGTGAGTGTTTCTGCGGCGTCGGTGTGTGTGGTGAGTGTTTCTGCGGCGTCGGTGTGTGGTGAGTGTTTCTGCGGCGTCGGTGTGTGTGATGAGTGTTTCTGCGGCGTCGGTGTGGGGTGAGTGTTTCTGCGGCGTCGGTGTGTGTGGATGAGTGTTTCTGCGGCGTCGGTGTGTGGTGAGTGTTTCTGCGGCGTCGGTGTGTGGTGAGTGTTTCTGCGGCGTCGGTGTGTGGTGAGTGTTTCTGCGGCCGTATTAACGCTGACGCACATTTTACTGTAATTTAATCATAGTCTTCCGAGTAAAATGCCATTTACTTTGATCATGTTTTAATCGTTAGAGTGGTTTTTCTTTTTATTTATCTATAAAGTATTTTCCCAGGAAGGATACATTGAGATTTCTCTGGTTTCCCAGGAAGGATACATTGAGATTTCTCTGATTTTCCAGGAAGGATACATTGAGATTTCTCTGTTTTCCCAGGAAGGATACATTGAGATTTCTCTGGTTTTCCAGGAAGGATACATTGAGATTTCTCTGGTTTTCGGGAAGATACATTGAGATTTCTCTGGTTTCCCAGGAAGGATACATTGAGATTTCTCTGGTTTCCAGGAAGGATACATTGAGATTTCTCTGGTTTCACAAGAAGGATACATTGAGATTTCTCTGGTTTCACAGGAAGGATACATTGAGATTTCTCTGATTTTCCAGGAAGGATACATTGAGATTTCTCTGGTTTTCCAGGAAGGATACATTGAGATTTCTCTGATTTCCCAGGAAGGATACATTGAGATTTCTCTGGTTTCACAGAAAGGATACATTGAGATTTCACTGGTTTCCCAGGAAGGATACATTGAGATTTCTCTGGTTTCACAGAAAGGATACATTGAGATTTCACTGGTTTCCCAGGAAGGATACATTGAGATTTCTCTGGTTTTCCAGGAAGGATACATTGAGATTTCTCTGGTTTCCCAGGAAGGATACATTGAGATTTCTCTGATTTTCCAGGAAGGATACATTGAGATTTCTCTGATTTTCCAGGAAGGATACATTGAGATTTCTCTGATTTCCCAGGAAGGATACATTGAGATTTCACTGGTTTCCCAGGAAGGATACATTGAGATTTCTCTGGTTTCACAGGAAGGATACATTAAGATTTCTCTGGTTTCACATGAAGGATACATTGAGATTTCTCTGATTTTCCAGGAAGGATACATTGAGATTTCTCTGATTTTCCAGGAAGGATACATTGAGATTTCTCTGATTTCCCAGGAAGGATACATTGAGATTTCACTGGTTTCCCAGGAAGGATACATTGAGATTTCTCTGGTTTCAAAGGAAGGATACATTGAGATTTCTTTGATTTTCCAGGAAGGATACATTGAGATTTCTCTGATTTTCCAGGAAGGATACATTGAGATTTCTCTGGTTTCACAGGAAGGATACATTGAGATTTCTCTGGTTTTCCAGGAAGGATACATTGAGATTTCTCTGATTTTCCAGGAAGGATACATTGAGATTTCTGATTTTTCCAGGAAGCATACATTAAGATTTCTCTGGTTTCCAGGAAGGATACATTAAGATTTCTCTGGTTTCACAGGAAGGATACATTGAGATTTCTCTGGTTTCCCGGGAAGGATACATTGAGATTTCTCTGGTTTCACAGGAAGGATACATTGAGATTTCTCTGGTTTTCCAGGAAGGATACATTGAGATTTCTCTGATTTTCCAGGAAGGATACATTGAGATTTCTCTGATTTTTCCAGGAAGCATACATTAAGATTTCTCTGGTTTCCCAGGAAGGATACATTAAGATTTCTCTGGTTTCACAGGAAGGATACATTGAGATTTCTCTGGTTTCCCGGGAAGGATACATTGAGATTTCTCTGGTTTCACAGGAAGGATACATTGAGTTTTCTCTGGTTTCACAGGAAGGATACATTAAGATTTCTCTGTTTTCACAGGAAGGATACATTGAGATTTCTCTGGTTTCCCAGGAAGGATACATTGAGATTTCTCTGGTTTTCCAGGAAGGATACATTGAGATTTCTCTGGTTTTCCAGGAAGGATACATTGAGATTTCTCTGGTTTCCCAGGAAGGATACATTGAGATTTCTCTGGTTTCCCAAGAAGGATACATTGAGATTTCTCTGGTTTCCGGAAGGATACATTGAGATTTCTCTGGTTTCCCAGGAAGGATACATTGAGATTTCTCTGGTTTTCCATGAAGGATACATTGAGATTTCTCTGGTTTCCCAGGAAGGATACATTGAGATTTCTCTGGTTTCCCAGGAAGAATACATTGAGATTTCTCTGGTTTTCCAGGAAGGATACATTGAGATTTCTCTGGTTTCACAGGAAGGATACATTGAAGATTTCTCTGGTTTCACAGGAAGGATACATTGAGATTTCTCTGGTTTCACAGGAAGGATACATTGAGATTGTTTCACACTGAGATTTCACTGGTTTCCCAGGAAGGATACATTAAGATTTCTCTGGTTTCACAGGAAGGATACATTGAGATTTCTCTGGTTTCACAGGAAGGATACATTGAGATTTCACTGGTTTCCCAGGAAGGATACATTGAGATTTCTCTGGTTTTCCAGGAAGGATACATTGAGATTTCTCTGGTTTCCCAGGACGGATACATTGAGATTTCTCTGGTTTTCCAGGAAGGATACATTGAGATTTCTCTGGTTTCCCAGGAAGGATACATTGAGATTTCTCTGGTTTTCCAGGAAGGATACATTGAGATTTCTCTGGTTTCCAGGAAGGATACATTGAGATTACTCTGGTTTCCCAGGGAGGATACATTGAGATTTCTCTGGTTTTCCAAGAAGGATACATTGAGATTTCTCTGGTTTCCCAGGAAGGATACATTGAGATTTCTCTGGTTTTCGAGGAAGGATACATTGAGATTTCTCTGGTTTTCCAGGAAGGATACATTAAGATTTCTCTGGTTTCCCAGGAAGGATACATTGAGATTTCTCTGGTTTCACAGGAAGGATACATTGAGATTTCTCTGGTTTCACAGGAAGGATACATTGAGATTTCTCTGGTTTTCCAGGAAGGATATATTGAGATTTCTCTGGTTTCACAGGAAGGATACATTGAGATTTCTCTGGTTTTCCAGGAAGGATACATTGAGATTTCTCTGGTTTCCCAGGACGGATACATTGAGATTTCTCTGGTTTCCCAGGACGGATACATTGAGATTTCTCTGGTTTCCCAGGATGGATACATTGAGATTTCTCTGGTTTTCCAGGAAGGATACATTGAGATTTCTCTGGTTTTCCAGGAAGGACACATTGAGATTTCTCTGGTTTTACAAGAAGGATACATTGAGATTTCTCTGGTTTCCCAGGAAGGATACATTGAGATTTCTCTGGTTTCCCAGGAAAGTTACATTGTGATTTCTCTGGTTTCCAGGAAGGATACATTGAGATTTCTCTGGTTTCCCAGGAAGGATACATTGAGATTTCTCTGGTTTCCAGGAAGAATACATTGAGATTTCTCTGGTTTCCAGGAAGAATACATAGAGATTTCTCTGGTTTCCAGGAAGGACACATTGAGATTAGGGATGAGACGAACACCCCCGTGTTCGGTTCGCATTCGAACAATTTCGAAAGTTCGAGTTCGAACTCGAACCGAACTCAATGCAAGTCAATGGGAGTCAAAGTTCGATTTTTAGAGTGCCCTGCAAGAGGGCATATATGCAAGATATTTGCCATAAAAGGTGTATGGGGGTCCGGGTAGTTCCCTGGGGGACAGGAAACAAGGACAAAAATTAAAAAAAAAAAGGTTTTTAAAGGGACAGTGAGTTTTCCATGAAATAAGGGTTAACAATAAAAATGAAAAATTCCTTCAAATATCGTGCCTAGGAGGTCCCCATAACCTGCCCGTGAAGTGGCGGATTTGTAGGATGTATAGAAGTATGTAAAAACAAAACAATGACATTTCAAATGACGGTAAATGTTTTTCCTTTAATCTATTCATAAACAACTGCTTGGGGCGGCAGCCTGTATGAAAAGAGGAGACATTTAAGGACGCGCAGAAAAAGTTTAATGATTTTTTTTGGGGCTAAATTAAGGTGAAACTTATGCAGGCTTTGCATGAAAGTAACAATAGGTGCTTTAAAATTGGGCCTTTAGCGTCGGCAACAGTGCCGTCACACCGTCAATAGGTGCTTTAAAATTGGGCCTTTAGCGTTGGCAACAGTGCCGTCACACCGTAACCCCTCTGTGGTATTGTGGAAGAGTGCAGGGGTGGACCATGCGGTCCTATATTAAAAAGATATGAATCTGGTAAAGGCGTCAGTGCACCCAAATATTGTGCCTTTGGTGGCAGCAAGTGCCTTCACACCGTAACCTCTTTGTGGTATTGTGGAAGAGTTCAGTGCTGGAGGTTTTGTGAATGCAGAAGACATCCCCGATCGATTACGTTACGTTAGCATCAGGGGATTGATAGCTGCTGATCCAGGACTGATTCATTTTTATAAATGTCAGCCGGTCTACAGAGTCGGTGGACAGACACACTCTTTTGTCTGTGACAAAACCTCCAGTGGCACTGAACGTCCTTTCAGTAAGCACGCTGGATGAAGGGCAACCTAGTAGCTGCATAGCATATTGGCTAAATTCTGGCCAGTGATCCAATCTCAACACCCAGTAAGCCAGTGGATCATCTGCTGGAAAGGTATCCAGGTCTGCCCTTGCCCCTAGGTAGTCCTGCACCATATGGTGAAGACGCTGGCAATGGTGTTGGTTATGTATGAAAGAGGCACTGGAGTCTTGTGAATCTTCAGTAGAGAACTTTACTTTGTGCATATAGCAATAAAACAACTTATAAAAGATTAGTCACTGGATATATATCAGGATGCTTCATCATCACACAGCTAGAAAGAAAAAGGAAGTGAAGCAGAGACAATAGAGACTTATTTCCTGTGAACATATACCAACGAGTAAAGAACACATTTAACCTGTACTAACAGCGCCACCTGCAGTCCATAGTATAATATATGCTGTTGTATCTCCAACACCCCTTCTCAACAGCATGTGCATAATCATACAACATTCAGCTTCTTTTGAAGAAAACAATAACGTTCCTTTGGCAACGGTTTGGTGAGTGCATCTGCAGTCATCTCTTCTGATGGGCAATACTGAATATCGATAAGTCCTTGCTCTTGTGTGTCCCTGAGCAGATGATATTTTACGTCTATGTGCTTGGTTCTAGGGTTGATCCTTTCTGATTGTGTCAACTTTATACATCCCTGGTTGTCTTCAAAGATGGGTATCGGTTTAGACATATCCAGTCCCATGTCTAATAGAAGTTGACGAATCCAAATTGCTTCTTGACATGCATGTGCTGCTGCTATGTATTCTGCTTCAGTTGAAGAGAGTGCAACAGTCGCTTGTTTTCGACTAGACCAGCTGATGGTTCCTTCTCCGTACTGGAAGATGTAACCAGTAGTAGATTTGCGGTCTGTGATATCTCCGGCCCAGTCAGCATCTACATATCCAATTAAGTTTGCATTGGGTGTTGCTGGCAGTCGCAGTTTCATATGAATTGTTCCTTTTAGATACTGTATCACCCTTTTTACGGCATTCCAATCACGTTGACAGGGTGTTGAAACTTTTCTACAGAGTATACTCAATGCTGCGGCAATGTCTGGTCTTGTCACAGTTGCAATGTATAACAATTTTCCAATTGCTTTGCGGTACTTCTCATTGTTAGGTAACAAGTTTTCCATTCCATTGTCTTTCTGATAAGCTGGTTCCATAGGCGTTTTCACCTCTTTTGCATCTTGCATGTGAAACTCTGCTAGAATATCTGTAATTTTCTGACTTTGGTGAAGAAGATAACTTCCGTCTTCTTCTTTCTCGATTTGGATTCCTAAATAGTGAGCAATGTTCCCAAGCTCTTTAATCTCAAAGTTTTGTTTCAATGTGCTAGTTATTTGATCATAATCCCCTTCTTGTTCAAAACAAATTATGATGTCATCAACATAAATTAGTAGGTAGATCCATTTGTTGTCTTGATTCTTTGAATACAGGCATGGATCAGCGTTACTTCTTGAAAATCCTTCTGTTGTGAGTACTTCGTTCACTTTTTCATTCCACATTCTTGCTGCTTGTTTGAGACCATAGATGCTCTTTTGCAGTTTACACACAAGGTTCTGTCCTGTATTAAACCCTGGTGGCTGCTCCATGTAGAGTTCCTCTTTGATATCTCCATATAGAAAAGCTGTTTTGACATCCAGGTGCTTCACTTGCATTTGTTTTTCAGCTGCAATGCTGAGGAATGTTCTAATGGTTGTGTGCTTTACCACTGGAGCAAATGTTTCATCATAATCTTCTCCATATTTCTGGGAATATCCCTTGGCGACTACTCTTGCCTTGTATCTGTGAATGTTTCCTTCTGCGTCGTACTTCACTTTAAAAATCCATTTACTTCCTATAGTTTTGTGACCGGGAGGGAGCTCTGTGAGAGTCCAGGTTTCATTTTTCTGAAGTGATTTTAGTTCTTCTTCAGCCGCCTTTCTCCACTGATTGGCTTCCCCTTTTGGTAGTTTATCTATGTCTTCCCAAGATGTTGGTTCAAATGTCTCATGTGTCTTAACAGTGTATGACAGCTTGCGCGGTGGGATCCCTTTTGTTGTCCGAGTAGATCTTCTGATTTCTGGTTGTTCTGTCGGTTCTACTGGATTGTGAACAGTTAAGTCATCAATTGTGAGTTCCACTTCTTGGTCTGACTCCTGCACAGTTTCCTTTTGGTCAGCATCTCTTGCTATTTCAATCGGCACTTTTTTTCGTGTTTTTCGGGAGTCATTATTTCTGATGTTTGGCTTTCATCAAAATAAACACTGCGGCTTACTGTGACCTTGTTGGTCTTTGGATTAAGGATTCTGTATCCCTTACTTTGTTCACTGTAGCCTATTAGAATGCCTTCTATGGCTCTGTTCTCCCACTTGGAGCGTTTTTCACTTGGAATGTAAACGTATGCTTTGCAACCAAACACTCTAATATGACCTATACTAGGTTTTGATCTGTTCCACATTTCATAAGGGGTACTTTCAATAGCTTTAGATGGTAGTCTGTTCTGTAGATATGTTGCAGTCATTATTGCTTCTCCCCAGTACTTGTTGTGTAGGTTGGCATCTGAAAGCATGCATCTGGCCATTTCTACAAGAGTGCGATTTTTTCTTTCAGCTACACCGTTTTGTTCTGGAGTGTACGGTACGGTTGTCTGGTGTATGATACCATGTTTCTTTAGATATGATTCCACTTCTTTACCCATATATTCCCCTCCATTGTCCGTGCGTATTATTCCGGGTTTCCTTTGAAATTTGTTGCTAGTCATCGCTACAAATTCTTGAAGTTTATCAGTTGTCTCACTTTTGTGTTTCATCAGATATGTCGTTGTGTACCTGGAATAGTCATCAATGAAGGTTATTAAATATTTGTTGCCGCTGGGTGTCGGGGTTTTCATTGGTCCACACACGTCACTGTGTATAAGTTCCATGGGTTTAGTGGTTTTTCTTTGACTGGCTTGTGGAAGTGGTGTACGTGTGGCCTTTGCTTTGATGCAACACGTGCACTTCATCAACTTTGGACAAGGTATCATTATCATGTCTTCTGATAATTCTCTCTTAGAAAGTTCCTTTATAGCTTCTGAGTTTCGATGCCCCAATCGTCTGTGCCATAGATGGATGCACTTGTCATGTGGATTATGAGTGACTGTTTTGACTTGAACACGTTCAGTGACGATTTTGTATAGGTGTTCATTCAACCTTCCTTTTGCAACGATTTCTTTTCTGTTTCGAATTGTGCATTCATTACCTCGGAATTGTACTGTAAGTCCATTGTTAGCAAGGTTTTTTACTGATAGGAGGCTTCCTTCTAGACTTGGAACATACAGAACGTTCTTTACAAGGATGCTTCGGTTACCTCCTGATGGTGTGATGCAGTTCAGAAATCCTTGACCTTTACCTTCTGATGTAATACTTTTCCCATTTGCTAGGAAGACTTTGTCTTTTGTATTAAAATTAATTTCTGTGAAGAAGGTCTCATCACTGGTCATGTGACTTGTTGCTCCTGAGTCAATGTACCATCCATGCGGGGTAGTATTCTGAGTTACTTTAAAACTTGCACTCCACGCTGTGTCTTTGCTTTCCTGTGTGGCTGCTTTAGCTCTTTCTTTTGTGAATGTCTCTCTCCTTCGCTGTTCTGCTTTCCAGATTGAACAATTATATTTCAAATGACCTGTCCTTTTGCAGCGAAAACACACTCTGGTCTCTTTGTTTTGTTTTGTGTTTTCATTCACCTTTAGAGCTACTTCTGTTTTGTCATTCTCTTCACCACGTATATTTTCCTTCTTTCTGTTGTATTCATCAATTAATTTCCCTTTAGCATATTCCAGTGTTAGTTCTTCCTCTGGTCTGGTTTCTAGAGCGTTTATCAGGGCACTATATGATTCTGGAAGGCTGCATAATAGTAATGCCACTACATGATTGTCTTTTATTTCTTCTCCAATTGCACGTAATTGCTCCACAATTTCCAGCATAGCGTTCACATGTTCACACATTTCCTGGCCTTTTTCCAGCCTCATCTTATACAGTTTACGTAGCAGATATAGTTTACTGTTTAAGTTTGAACGCTCGTGCAGTTTCTGTAGCGCAGTCCACATACCTTTAGCTGTGTTTTCTTTTCTTATATGGATTAGTTGATCATCCTCCACTAACAGGCTTATAACTGCTTTTGCTTGCCTGTTTCTTTTGTCCCATTCTTCTGGGTTGTCAGTGGGTCTGATTGTATCCAGCACCTGCCACAGATCATCTTTGGATAACAGCATTTCCAGCTTAAACTTCCACAGCTGATAATTGGTATTGTTTAGCTTTGCTATTGCATATTTCACATCTGAGCCACTTGCCATCTTTCAGTATATTGGATGCAGCTCCTTTCCTCACACACAGCAGGTATTTGGATGATAGCTGCAGCACTTACTGATTTGTAGTTTCGTTTTCAGTGTCTGGGCCCATAACCTGTTGGTTATGTATGAAAGAGGCACTGGAGTCTTGTGAATCTTCAGTAGAGAACTTTACTTTGTGCATACAGCAATAAAACAACTTATAACAGATTAGTCACTGGATATATATCAGGATGCTTCATCATCACTCAGCTAGAAAGGAAGAAGGAAGTAAAGCAGAGACAATAGAGACTTATTTCCTGTGAACATATACCAACGAGTAAAGAACACATTTAACCTGTACTAACAGCGCCACCTGCAGTCCATAGTATAATATATGCTGTTGTATCTCCAACAAATGGGTGCCTACATTTGATGTCCCTGGGCGTCGTGGACTAAAAAAATGTAAAAAGGCATCAATCAAGCGGCCCCGGCCTTCACCACTATTCCTCTGATCACCCGTAGCCTCAGAAGCACCTGTGTCATCACTTGGTAACCTACCAGTGCCTGGAAAGGTGTTACACAAGTGTCGCTTTAGAGCGTCCTCAAGTTTTTTCATCCGCAGCCTCCCTCTGTGCGGGCAGGATGAGCTCTGCAACTTTACCCTTGTATCGTGGATCAAGAAGGGTTGCCAACCAGTAATGATCCCTCTCCTTGATAGCACGAATCCTGGGGTCCTTTACCAGGCTTTGCAGGATAAGGGAGCCCATGCAGCATAGGTTGGAGGTGGCATTAGCTTCCGAGTCTTCCTGGTCAATGAGGAGGATGACCCCATCGTGCACTTCCTCCTCCCAGCTACGTACTAGTCCTTGGGTTTAGTGGGCACACAAAACCCTCCCTTGAGGAATCCCCACCTTCAATGCCCCCACTACTTAAATATTCCTCCTCCTCCTCCTGTCTGATATGAGGAGGACCCGCTGGAATACTGTCTGCGGAAAGACTGGGCCTTCAGAGCTAGGGAAGGCCTCCTCTTCCTCCCGCTGCTCTGCCTCTAGAGCCACATCTATAATTCCCTGCAGAGTGTTCCTATTGAGTGATATTAAACCCTAATACCTAAGGCATTATAGATAGTGTATGTGTTTCGGCCTATATACAACATTAAATAATACTGGTGTGTAGACAGTGCCATGTGTACAAATGGACTATAGCTATATCATGTATTAGGTCCCCAAATTAGGGCGCACATACATTTTTATTTTATTTTATCTATAAAGGATTTTACCAGGAAGGATACATTGAGATTTCTCTCGTTTTCAAGTATGTCCTGGGTTCGAGAACATTGAGTGGTTACAGAAATACAAAATAGTAAAATGCAAGATATTAACACAAGTCCAAATATACAGATTAACAGAAAAATAAATATGTAGGAAATAAAGTCATTATGTTACATGTTTACAGGTGCATTCTGTATATAGTCACTGTGTTACATGTTTACAGGTGCATTCTGTATTGAGGTATGTTAATAGGGAAGTCTTAAGGGACTTTAGACTGGGGGAAGATTTGACGGTGTCTGGGAGATTATTCCATAAATGCGGTGCTCTGTAGGAAAATGAGGATTGAGACATTTTCTTTTTGTATTGTGGTATTGCAAGTAAGGTGCTGGTCCTGGATCTGAGGTTATAGGATGAGGGAACTGCCGGGGGAAGTAGCATATTCAGGTAGGGTGGTAGCTTCCCAGAAAAGCTCTTAAACACCAGGTTGGAAAGGTGAAGTGTGCGTCTAGATTCCAGCGATGGCCAGTTTAGTTCTTTTAACATGTCACAATGGTGGGTCATGTAGTTACATTGTAGCACAAAGCGACAGAATGAGTTATACAATGTAGTAAGTTTCTGGAGGTGTGTTTGCGGGGCGGCTGCATACACTACATCTCCGTATTCAATGGCTGGCATAAGCATTTGTTGTACAATCTGTTTTCTTACCGCGGGGCTCAGGCAGGATTTGTTTCTGTACAGGGCACCTAGTTTGGGGTAGAGTTTACATACATGATATTGTATATACAAAAAACAGAGAGAAAAACTAGCTTACAAAAAATGTGTGCCCTCATAGTCATCATTTAAATCACCCGGTGTCAAGGTGCCCATCTCAAAGATCATGCGCATCTCCGCCTGTCCCAATCTTTTAAGGAAATCTTCCCCTATATCATTTGATTTCAATTGCTTAATCCCTGTAAATTTTAGACCCACTGGCAGACTATTATGTTCTGGTTTATAATGCAATGAAACAGAATGTTTTTAAAAACCCTTTTTTATATTTCTAACATGCTCTGCTATCCTCACGTTGAGTGCTCTTTTTGTTCGGCCTATATATTGTAGGGCGCAGGGGCATTCCAGCATATATATTATATTTTTCGAAAAACAGTTTAGGGTACCTTTTATGGAAATTTCTTGTTTATTTTTTGGTTCTGATATGAACCTTTAAAACCTTTTTTATTTCCAGTGGATCTACATGCCAAGCATTGACCACAGTTGTAGAAGCCTTGTTTTAATCCAAAGTGTCCCTTTTTAATACTTCTGTTTTTTTGATTTGCTGTGGACCAAATTGGCTTTTAAGTTTTTCGCTCCTCTAAAAACGATTTTTGGAGTTTTTCCTATGTAGTTTCTAAGGTCATTATCATTTCGTAGAACATGCCAATGCTTTTTGAGGATTCTTTTTATCTGAGTGGCTTTATTGTTATAGTCACAGATAAACCTTACTTCCTCTCCCTCTGTTTCTTTTCTAAGGTTATACTTAAGTAATTCCTCACGGTCGTCCCTAACTAAATCGATAATAATATGGTCTAAATCACTCTCTTCATACCCTTTTTCAACAAAATCTTTTTTAAGAGTATCTGCTTGTTGTTTGAAAACTTCAACATCAGTACAATTTCTCCTTAACCGGACAAATTGTCCCTTAGGGACTCCTTTAAGCCAGATAGGGTTATGGCAGCTGGTCTTGTCAATGAAAGTTTTTCGCATCCACCTCCTTAAAGAAGGTTTTAGATTTTATGTCGTCCCCTTCTCTGTAAATCTTAAGATCTAAAAATGTGACACTTTCCGTACTCCACTTTTTATCCAGTTTGATGCCCCATTCTGGGCTATCCAAACTAGTCAGAAATGACGACAAATCATCCTCTGATCCTCTCCAAACAAAAACACATCATCAATGTACCATCTATAAGACAGAACATTGCCTTGCGCCCAGCTACGCGAACCATAGACAAACTGGGATTCCCAGCCTGCCATATATAGGTTCGTGTAGCTGGGCGCAAATTTGGTGCCCATGGTAGTTCCCTTCAATAGGATGTAAAAATCCTCCTCAAATTTAAAATAATTATTTTTAAGTATGACGTTTATGCTTTTGAGAATAAAGGACATCTGGTCAATATTAATATTCTTAGCCTTCAAAATTTCTTTTTCCACCACATTTAGACCCATTTGGTGCGGTATGCTACTATATAGAGCATTAACGTCACAAGTTACCAAGATATCACTATTTTCTAACCGTAGATCTTTGATAAGTTTAAGCATATCTAAGGTATCCTTGAGATGAGATGGAATAGAAAAAGATCTAAATACTCTGATAGATGACTTGTAATAGAATCTATACCTGCCACTATAGGTCTTCCGGGAGGATTGGTTGGATGTTTATGTAATTTGGGCAGTATATAAATATAAGGAGTTTTAGTATATTCCATCATTAGGTATTTGTGTTCATATTCATTTAGGATTTCTTTGTCTTTCCTTCCTGAAGAAGGGTGCCAATTCTTTCCTTTATGTCTTTAATAGGGTCACTTTTTAGTTTTTCATAAGTAGTTTTATCACTCAAAATTCTCAAAACCTCCCGATCATACATCTCTTTGGAAAGGATTACAATCCCGCCGCCCTTGTCGGCGGGTTTTATGGTAATACTAGAATCTCTCTGTAACGATTTTAGAGCCATATTTTCTTCTTTAGTGAGATTACAGTTTCTGTCCTTTGTAGACATTTTTTCTATATCTCTCATTACAAGGTTCTCAAATACCTTCATTTCATTGGAGATGGTATGGCGCGGATAAAAAATTTATGTATTCTTTAAAGGAGTATGTGTTATTAGATCTAAATTCTGTCTAATGTCCCTTTCTATTGGGTTTTTTAAGAAAAACTTTTTTAGGCTAAGCTTGCGTTTAAATCTTTGTAGATCTATATACACATTGAATTTGTCAAGACTATTTGTAGGGGCAAACTTAAGACCCTTGCTTAAGACATTCGCTTCTATATCCGAGAGGACTCTATGGCTAAGATTGAATATGCCATTAGTTGTGTTTACCTTCTTTCCCTCTTTTCTTTTGCGTACATGCTTTCCTGCTCTCTTTCCTCTTCGGGTCATTCCCAAGATCTTTTTTGGCCTCCCCTTCTTTCCAATCTTACATCTAAGCCTCTTTGTTCCTCCTGTCTCTCCCTCCTCTCTAATGGGTCCTGCCAAAAAACCTCCTCCCCAACATGATCTTTTAGAGAAGAAAATCTATTACTAAGGGGAACGGCATTGTTATTAGCTCCTTCCCTTTCTCCTTTCTGTACTTCCCTATTAGGGCCAAACCCTTGTTGTCTACTTTGGCCAGAACTTCCATTGGGATATTGACGCCCAACTGTCGTCCATTCATTATTGACTGGTCTCTCCCTCTGTCTCCACCCTTCTCTATTATCGTCCCTAGTTTGGAATCTATCGTGATGATGGAAACTATAATTTCCATTATTGTTTCGACTATTGAAGGAATTCTTCCTACCTTGATAGAAGTTTTCACCTCTTTTCTCATCCTCCATTCTCCTATTGTTATACTGCCTGTTGTTCTGATACCTGTTGTTGGACCTATTGTTGTTCCACCTCCAATTATTGTTATTTCATTGCCGATTCCTATTGTTCCCCCCCCCCCCAAATCAAGTTCTTTCCTTTCACTCATGGGGCCCATGGGTTTTTCTGTTTTGTTGGTGTCATATTCCCTATGCACATTACCTCTTCTATAGTCCTCTATATCCCTCTCATATTTCATTTTTTTAATTATTCAATTAGAGATTGTTCTTGGTCTATCTGTCTAGAAAGTTGTTCTATAATAACATTTATTTTAGGAAGTTTTTCTTTCTTTTTTTGGATAATATAATCCATCATAGATACTGCAAAACCTTCTAGCATAACATTCCAACCTATA
This sequence comes from Leptobrachium leishanense, assembly GCA_009667805.1. Lineage (NCBI taxonomy): Eukaryota > Metazoa > Chordata > Amphibia > Anura > Megophryidae > Leptobrachium > Leptobrachium leishanense. The sequence continues at coordinate 117,046 of RXON01004559.1, read as the reverse complement.
ATAAATTCAGGATCGTCTTTCTCAGAAGAAGGGGTTTTTTGGAACCTCAAGCCCCTAGGTGTGATTTTATCTTTCTTATATTTTTCTAGAGTTGCTATCTCTAATTTTAGCTTGATCTCTTTTATTAAATTTCTCTCGAGATCTACCAACGGTTTTCTGTTAATACCAACTTCTGACTCTTGTAGTTGTACTGTCAAAATATTATTGCCAAACATGGCCTCAAGGTTGCTACCAACTCTATTTCTGAAGTTGGATAGAGACATAATGGGGCAGCTATATTACCAGTGGGAGAATTTGCTATACTGACAATTAATAGAAGGAAAAATGGTAAGCGCCCACAGTATGACCGCCGAATGCCCAGCCAAACCAGATGATCAGTGGTTTTCCCCAAACCAAGAAACAAAATGCACAAAAATACGTATCTGGTCAGCGCGGAATAAACGCAAGGGGACTCAGATGGTTTCTCAAATGACGTCACCAACAATAGTACATGATGGAATAAAAACACAAAACAAAGTAAAAAAAAAAACTAAGTGCAGTGGAATAACAGGTGAATGGATAATATCTATTCTCTTATAGTTTTGGTCTTAACTGTGGTCAATGCTTGGCATGTAGATCCACTGGAAATAAAAAAGGTTTTAAAGGTTCATATCAGAACCAAAAAAATAAATAAGAAATTTTCATAAAGGTACCCTAAACTGTTTTTCGAAAAATATAATATATATGCTGGAATGCCCCTGCGACCTACAATATATAGGCAGCACAAAAAGAGCGCTCAACGTGAGGATATCAGAGCACGTTAGAATGTTTTTCAAACCCCTTTTTTATATTTCTGTTTCATTGCATTATAAAACAGAACATAATAGTCTACCAGTGGGTCTAAAATTTACAGGGATTAAGCAATTGAAACCAAATGATATAGGGGAAGATTTCCTTAAAAGATTGGGACAGGCGGAGATGCGCATGATCTTTGAGATGGGCACCTTGACACCGGGTGGTTTAAATGATGACTTTGAGGTCACACATTTTCTGTAAGCAGGTTTTTTTCTCTGTTTTTTTATATACAATATCATGTATGTGCGCCCTAATTGGGGGACCCAATACATGATATAGCTATAGCCCATTTGTACACATGGCACTGTCTGCATACCAGTATTATTTAATGTTGTATATCGGCCTGTCACGGAATGGCTCAGCACTCCCAGCCAGGGGCGGTGCACACGGACCTTGTTTTGCCTGAACACTTAGGTGCGGTGGCACGCACGGAGTTTTTGAGTACTTTTTATTAGATGTGGTTTTGTGTGGTGTGATCCTGTGTTCCCCGTTTGTTATTGCAAAGTGTATTTCTCCTTGTCTGCCTTGCCGCCGCCATTTTTCCGATCTCCTCGTGGCGCAGTTCAGAAATTCGATTCGGAAAATGGCCGATTCGGACCATCCGGTCGAATCGTAAAATGGCCGATTCGGACCATCCGGTCCGAATCGGCAACTCCCCAAGTAAAGATGGCCAATGGGACTGGGGAGGGCGGGCAGGGATCCCCATTGTATTATAATTTGTGTGAAGTTAATAAATGCTTGAACTGTGAATATTAAACTCAGATTTAGCAGTGCATCCAGCCTCGTCTGATGTGTTCTTTCTCCGCCGTATTTTCCTATCTGAGTGTCCCCCGCGGCCTCAGGGTACGGTGTTCCAGACGATCCGAACCGAACCGAGCGCTCTGTACCTGCATCGAGCATCAGGGCAGAGGCGCAGCGTATGAGGTTCGGTCCCCAGAATATTGGGCGGAGATCCGATCCGAAGGGCGCGGCCGTGTACCGCGCTTCGGGATTGCGGTAAGATCCGAATCCCTTGCCGACCCCGCCAGCTCCGAAGCGGCCTCCATCCCCGATCCGAAAAGTCCCTCACTTAAGAACCGAAGATTCCCCGCCCCGGATCGGAAACGTTTCCCACATAAGATCCGAAGATTCCTCCGCGGCTGAAAGATCCGATCTCCGCAGTCAGCCGGCCGCCCGCAGGCGCACCCACACCCGCAAGGTCAGAGAACCAGCTGCTCGGGACGCTGAGTACCGTATGACTCAGTGGTCGGGCTGGTTCTAGGCAGGGGTCCCCTCCACCGCCCGCTACCCTTCCCAGGGTCACGCCAGGCCGCACGAGACGCCGAGTGCGCGCCACTCGGTAGTCGGGCCAGCGGTAAGCGACGGGGGTCACGCAGATCAGAGCACACCCGCAGGCGGAACAACATCTCATTCCGTCATACTGGTGGCAGCGGTGGGATAAGCTCTCTGCAGACTCCCTGGGGGACCCTCAACATGATCGGGTACAGTGCCTATAAGCGGGACGTCCTGCGCGGCATGCTGGAGAACCGGGGGGGCGCCCCGGGCTCCAAGAGCCGAGAGGCTATGATGGAAGAGCTCAGGAGGATGGACCAGGAGGCGACGTTCGCAGCGTTGCCGGCTGACATCGCGCCGGCCGCTGTCCCCGCCGAGCCGGAAGAAAGCGACTTCTGCCGGAAGATGCGGGAGCGGATCGCCATGATGGGTCCGGTCCCGGCGGAGGCTGAGATGCGGAGCCTGGTCCGGGAGCTCAGCCAGGAAGCAGAGAGAGATAAAGAGCGGGTGCACGAGCTACGGTTGGCTGAGGTGCGAAGCCGTCGGAGCAGCCGCTCCCCGTCAGATCGTTCCACCGGACGCAAGGTGCCGTTCCAGGCGTTCAAGGAGTTCCGAGAAGCAGAGGAGGAAATTGAGAGCTACCTCCAGGACTTTGAGCGCCTGTGCCGGGTGCACGAAGTACACCGTGCCGACTGGGTGAGGATCTTGGCGTGCAAGCTCACCGGTCGAGCCGCCGAGGCTTATCGCACGGTGCCGGATGAAGAGGCCACTAGTTATACGCACGTGAGGCAAGCACTGCTGAGCAGGTACGCGGTGACCCCGGAAGCTAGTCGGGTGAAATTCCGGAACTCGCGCCGGCCCAACGGCGCCACTCACGTTGAGTGGGCCCATCGGCTGCAACGGGACTTGCGCACCTGGTTCTCGGGTAGCAAAGTGGAGACGGTGGCCGAGATCACACAGCTGCTGCTGCTTGAGCAGTTTTTTGAGCACACCCCCTCCGCTATCCGGGAATGGGTGCGGGACAAGAAACCCCAGACCGTGCAACAAGCAGCCACCTGGGCCGACGAGTACACGGACACCCGGAAGATGTCCGGCGGGGAGCGATTCTTGGCTGTCCGCCCAGCTCCTCCCGCCTCACCATTCCCTCCACCACCACCACCGGCGGTCCAGGCGCCGGCAGCACGGCCCATCAACCGGCCCAATAACCTGGCCAACGTCCGATGTTATGGGTGCAATCAAGAGGGGCATTACAAGCAGTATTGCCCCAATCGACCGGCGTTGACCCGGCCACCCGCCCGGCCGTCGGCAACGGCCCATTGCTGCGACGCCGGAGCCCCGTGGCCGGAGGCCCCGGAAGAATGGGAGCAGCTGCATGAGGCCGATCCCGTGCAGGCCGCCGCGGATGACAACCGCCGACATCATCGTCAGGCGGTGTGGATAAATGGGCGAGCCGCGGAGGGACTGCGGGACTCAGGGGCCACCATTACCCTGGTTCGGCCACATTTAATTCCGCCGAGTGACCGTCTACAGAGCACCGTGGCGGTACGGGTGGCCGGAGGGAAGGTGCTCCGGCTCGAGACGGCCCGGGTTCACCTGGACTGGGGGAACGGGGCGGGTGAGGTGAGGGTGGGGTTGCTGAAGCAACTGCCGGCTGAGGTGCTTCTGGGTAACGACCTGGGGAGGCTAGTTTCTGCTTACTCCACAGATGCAGCTACCCCGGTAACCACTAGGCAGCAAAGCCAGCGCCACGACAGGGGCACTCCGAACGGGACCCAGGTGAGAACCCAACCAAGACGTCCCCGACCTCCCAGACGTCCCCGACCTCCCAAACGGCCTCGACCTCCCAAACCCCCCAGACCTCCCAGTCCTCCCAGACCGCCATCACCTCCCATTTCCCGACGGGACCTGTCCCCGCCCCGCTTGCCTGATCCTTCCACCCCGTGGAGTACCCCGGAGACACTTCGGCATCAGACCCAGACCGACCCCACGCTGCAAAGTTACCGGGACCGGGCCGGTCAGGGTTCGGGTGGCCCCGGGAAAGGGCAGAATAGAGTGGGAGGATGGGCTGCTGTACCGGTACACCGAGAGAGAGGGGACCAAGAAAGGGCAGGCTCCGCAGAAACAGTTGGTGGTGCCGCAGGGCCCTAGGCGGGAACTGCTTCGCTTGGCCCATGACATCCCCCTTGCAGGTCATCTAGGGCAGACGAAGACTCGGTACAGGGTGGCGCGCGCGTTCTTCTGGCCCCGCCTTAGCGAAGATACTCGCGACTATTGCCGCACCTGCCCGGTCTGCCAGAAAGCTGGGAAGGCCGGGGATCACCCGAAGGCACCCCTGCACCCCATGCCCATCATCCAGGAGCCCTTTAGCCGGGTGGCGGTCGATATCATTGGGCCGTTGCCACGGCCCAGTGCCACCGGTAAGAGGTACATCCTTACCATAGTGGATTATGCCACCCGGTATCCCGAGGCTGTGGCCTTGGCCAACATTCAGGCGGACGCGCTCCTCCGGGTGTTCACGAGGGTCGGATTTCCCCGGGAAATCCTGTCCGATCAGGGTACCCAGTTTACCGCTGAGCTCACCCAGCAGCTCTGGCGTCTCTGTGGTGTGAGGGCGCTGCACAGCGCCCCGTATCACCCTCAGACAAATGGGCTGTGCGAGCGGTTCAATGGGACCCTGAAGCAGCTCATTCGGGCCTTTGTGCACGAAAGCAGGGATTGGGAGAAGTATCTTCCCCACCTGCTGTTCGCCTACCGGGAGGTCCCGCAGGAATCCACGGGATACTCTCCGTTTGAGCTGCTGTATGGGCGCCAGGTGCGAGGACCCCTGGATCTGGTTAGGGCTCAGTGGGAGGGGGAACAGGAAGAGGATGGGGTTCCCGTGCTGGATTACGTCTTGAAGCTCCGGGAGCGCTTAGCAGACCTTGCGGGGTTTGTGCGGGAGAACATGGAGACGGCTCAGGCTCAGCAGAAGGCGTGGTACGACCGCGCTGCTTGCAGTCGCTCGTTCCTGGTGGGGCAGAAGGTTCTGGTGTTGAAACCACAGCGGCAGAACAAGCTGCAGGCGGCCTGGCAAGGTCCCTACAAGGTGGTAACCCAGCTGGGGGATACCACCTATGTGGTTGTTAGTTGCGCAGACACCAGAATCCAGCGGACGTTCCACGTCAATATGCTGAAGGCCTTCCATGAGCGGCCGGAGACGGTGGACGCCATATGCGCACCGGCGGCCGAGGAAACAGAACCGTTTCCGTTGGAGGAACTCCCAGGGGTAGCTAAGCAGCCTTCCGGGGTGGACCAGGTGCAGCTGGGGGAGGAGTTAGGTCCCGAAAGGCAGGCGCAGGCGCGGCGGCTGCTTTTCGACTTCCCAGGGGTTTTCTCGACCCTTCCGGGATACACTGACCAGGCCGTCCATCAGGTGGACACGCCCGGTCAGAGGCCCCTTCGGCAACCCGCATATCGCCTCCCGGAAGCGGTCCGCGAGTCCATGCGGGCCGAGATCCGGGAAATGCTGGAGCTGGGGGTCATTGAACCGTCGGCCAGTCCATGGGCGTCGCCCGTGGTCCTGGTGCCCAAGAAGGACGGTACCACCAGGTTCTGCGTCGACTATCGGCGGATAAACGACTGTACCATTACAGACGCTTATCCCATGCCCAGAGTCGACGAGTTGCTAGACCAGATCTCCCGGGGTCACTTTCTGACCACGGTTGATCTGTGCAAGGGGTATTGGCAGATTCCCCTTGCCGAGGAGGCGACCCCGAAGTCGGCCTTCATCACCCCGTTCGGCTTATACCAATTTCGAGTCATGCCGTTCGGGATGAAGAACGCCCCTGCTACTTTCCAGCGGTTAATCGATCGCCTCCTCGATGGCCTCCAGGGATTCGCTTGCGCATACCTGGATGACATAGCCATCTTTAGCCAGACCTGGGAGGAACATTTGGACCATGTAGGGACAGTCCTGGGCCGGATTAGGGACGCCAACCTGACCCTGAAGCCGGAAAAATGCAAAGTGGGGATGGCTGAAGTTCAGTATTTGGGTCACCGGGTGGGGTGCGGGATACAGCGGCCAGAGCCCGCCAAGATAGAGGCTATTTTGGACTGGCCCACCCCTGTGACCAAGACCCAGGTCCTCGCTTTTCTGGGTACCGCGGGGTACTACAGGAAATTTGTACCCCATTATAGTGACCTGGCCAAACCCCTGACTGACTTGACCAAGAAGTCCCTGCCCCGCCAAGTCCTGTGGTCCCCGGAGTGCGAACAGGCCTTTCGGCAACTGAAGGCCGCCCTGACCCAAGCTCCCCTGCTAGCAGCTCCCAACTATAATAAACGTTTTGTTGTTCACACAGACGCTCCATGTTCGGACTGGAGCTGTCCTAAGCCAAGTGGGGGACGACGGGGGATCATCCGGTGGCGTTCATCAGCCGGAAGCTGTTACCACGGGAGGTGGGGTATGCTGCAGTGGAGAAAGAGTGCCGCCCTGGTCTGGGCCCTACGGAAGCTCCAACCCTACGTCTACGGTCGGTCCTTCACCGTAATGACCGACCACAACCCCTTGGTGTGGCTCAACCGGGTGGCGGGGGAGAATGGCCGCCTGTTGCGGTGGAGCCTGGCACTTCAACCCTTTAACTTCACCATCCAATACCGGCCCGGGTCGCAAAACGGTAACGCGGATGGGTTGTCGCGGCAGTCGGCCCGAGAACCGGGGGATGGGGGAGCCCCGACTACACCGGTACGACCCGTTGGGGTCCAACCGGGTGCGTCGGGCCTTGGGAAGGGGGAGGAGTGTCACGGAATGGCTCAGCACTCCCAGCCAGGGGCGGTGCACACGGACCTTGTTTTGCCTGAACACTTAGGTGCGGTGGCACGCACGGAGTTTTTGAGTACTTTTTATTAGATGTGGTTTTGTGTGGTGTGATCCTGTGTTCCCCGTTTGTTATTGCAAAGTGTATTTCTCCTTTGTCTGCCTTGCCCGCCGCCATTTTCCGATCTCCTCGTGGCGCAGTTCAGAAATTCGATTCGGAAAATGGCCGATTCGGACCATCCGGTCGAATCGTAAAATGGCCGATTCGGACCATCCGGTCCGAATCGGCAACTCCCCAAGTAAAGATGGCCAATGGGACTGGGGAGGGCGGGCAGGGATCCCCATTGTATTATAATTTGTGTGAAGTTAATAAATGCTTGAACTGTGAATATTAAACTCAGATTTAGCAGTGCATCCAGCCTCGTCTGATGTGTTCTTTCTCCGCCGTATTTTCCTATCTGAGTGTCCCCCGCGGCCTCAGGTACGGTGTTCCAGACGATCCGCGACCGAGCGCTCTGTACCTGCATCGAGCATCAGGGCAGAGGCGCAGCGTATGAGGTTCGGTCCCCAGAATATTGGGCGGAGATCCGATCCGAAGGGCGCGGCCGTGTACCGCGCTTCGGGATTGCGGTAAGATCCGAATCCCTTGCCGACCCCGCCAGCTCCGAAGCGGCCTCCATCCCCGATCCGAAAAGTCCCTCACTTAAGAACCGAAGATTCCCCGCCCCGGATCGGAAACGTTTCCCACATAAGATCCGAAGATTCCTCCGCGGCTGAAAGATCCGATCTCCGCAGTCAGCCGGCCGCCCGCAGGCGCACCCACACCCGCAAGGTCAGAGAACCAGCTGCTCGGGACGCTGAGTACCGTATGACTCAGTGGTCGGGCTGGTTCTAGGCAGGGGTCCCCTCCACCGCCCGCTAACCCTTCCCCAGGGTCACGCCAGGCCGCACGAGACGCCGAGTGCGCGCCACTCGGTAGTCGGGCCAGCGGTAAGCGACGGGGGTCACGCAGATCAGAGCACACCCGCAGGCGGAACAACATCTCATTCCGTCATACGGCCGATACACATACACTATCTATAATGCCTTAGGTATTAGGGTTTTATATCACTCAATATCCATTAAGGAGGTTTTTGACCTATATCACATTTAATACACTATTATATATCCATTTAGATGATACTACCATTAAATCATGTTTAGAGTTATAGATCAATCAGATTATGGTCACACACACAATATATATTGCAATCTGGCACCATGATGCCATATAGATTATAATTCCACTACAGTGCCGCAGTTTATCCCACTGCGGTAATTTTGTACACCGCATCGCTATATAAATCCCCTTAGATTTGCCCTGGTTTCCCCTTTTTTGAGAAGACAGCCTGCTTATATGGAGGTTATTTGCACTCCATTAAGTATAATGGATCCTTTTTTACATCCTTCCAATACTCCTCCACGCTGTGCATTGATTACACTCTGACCACAGATAAATTCCTGAAAACCGCGATACCGGAAGTGTGCGTATATCCATAATGGAACGCACAGTGCACAGCGATCCCGGATATTATGTCGTGAAATGCATGGTGGAAAGCGGAAGTCCCCAATGCGCCTGCGCAAGATGGCGCCGATGGTCAGCAACATGCAGAAACTTCAAAAAGAGGCTAGAAACGCATGCTGACCACCAATTATACACATGTGGGGACGTTTATTCTTAATTTCTTTGGTATATAAACATGCATATTGGTTCAGTCTTGTAAAGACCCACTGAAGCCGTGTGTTGACGGCGAAACGCGTTCTGGACTCATAGTCTAGTTTTATTTGTTTTATTTCATTTATTAAATTTTACCAAGAACCATTTCCTGCATGTTTTGGTCTTTATTGGGTTTGACCTACGAAACCCATATGCCTTCCGTCCTGAGCTTGGAATAGCTCCACCTAATGTGAGTTTCCACTTGCAATTGTTTTATACTATGCAACATTGCGTCAGATATACACAAGATTGTGTCTCCTTCTTTCTTTCCCATCATTAATGGATGTGATGAGGAGTCTTCAACACTAAGGAGTGGGTTACCTGAGAAACTATTCCAGATAAACAACCCAGAGGCGCCGATCCACTCAGAGCCAGTGATTGGGCTCTTCGTTTGTGAGTTGATCAACTATAAGAGAATAGATATTATCCATTCACCTGTTATTCCACTGCACTTAGTTTTTGTCTTTCTTTTGTGTTTTTATTCCATCGTGTACTATTGTTGGTGACGTCATTTGAGAAACCATCCGAGTCCCCTTGCGTTTATTCCGCGCTGACCAGATACGTATTTTTGTGAATGCACACTGAAACCCACAAAAACATCTGGATTAACCCCGCCGAACATGAAGGAAAAACCCAAGCAGCCGCGATCACAGCGCAGAGCAGTCGCCTGAAAAACCTTACACCGCAGACGAATGGAATGAAGAAACAAAACAGTATGCTCGCATGTTTGAAAAGTGAAACGCTGTTTGCAAAGAAACTACAGAACGAAAATGTCTGGAATTGACATATAAAATCCAATGAATGATAAAAAAAAGGGCTGTTACAGAAAAAAAAAAAACTTTAAAAAAACGGGAATTTTTTTTTGCAAAAATATCCAAAAAAATGCCTAAAAGATCCTAAAAAATCTATAAAGAGACATTTTGCTGCAGAATATTATAATCAACGGTTTATTAGATATTGTATTAAAATGGGAATAATTTTAACATTAAAGCCTATGGGATTCGTCTGAATAAACCTGTTGAATGAAACCACCAAACAGCAGGGCAATTCGGCAACTTTTTACTGTTGGTTTTTGTTCTCTGAATAGATGAAGCATTGCTTCTCTATGGGGATTTCACTGCCCTCGAACAAGCACCGAACAGGCACCGTATGTGTATGTGAAGGCAATTCGCCAGGATTTGGTGTATTGGCTGCTCTCCGAATAGCCGAATGGCCAATGTAACAGATGTAAATATGTGTGTGTGTGTGTCTTTAAGAGCACCATGTGTTTGTATTCCCCTAATATCCTTCATTTTAGATAAACTCCTGTAGAATTGTAAATGTTTTTCCCAAAGGAATCGTTTGGGTTGTTGTTGTTGTAACTTTGAGCAGCCATTTAGGAGGTGATTTTAACATGCAAAAGAGGTATGACCTCATCCCCTGTCAGCTCTGGCTCTGTTTAGAGCACGAGGAGCTTCTGTAAAGCAAGGAGGTATACCATGTGCAGAGCTCTCAGATTTTCACTCTCTAGAGTTCTAAACCCATCTAAAGGTTCTATAAAATTGTTTGGTGTTTAGTTTTAACTTTATATATGTAGTTTGTCATGTTGGTTTCTCTAGGAGATTCATGTAATCATAATTTATGGGTTGTTTTCATAGTTTCACAGAGTAAAACAGCTCTATTGTTTAGCACAGGGCTTTGATTGTAAAATATCAGCAAAATAAGTGATAAACCTGTGTTAACTCAATGCTTGGTCTGTGCAGGTGGATGTTACAGAGGATATTCTCATTGTCGTGTTTTTACTCCGGTATGATTTGTTTTATTCCCATTTTTATGTTTTATTTGTATTTCCCTGTTGAATTTATGTATTTTCTTTTTGTATATATGTATGTTTGTGATGTAATTATAAAATCCAGCTTCTGTTCAGAACACGAGGAGCTTCTGTAAAGGAAGGAGGTGGATGTCACAGAGGATATTCTCTTTGCCGTGTTTTTATGTGTTTCCTCAGATCCACCAGATTAAAACTGCATGTTTGCAGTGATCCAGTTGCCAGCAGTGGTGTATTTAGGTTTTGTGCTGCCCTAGGCCTGACTAAACTCGTGCACCCCCTAATTTAAATTTGAGGCACCCCTTCCTGTCAAGGGCACACCTCTTCCTGGTTAATCCCCACCCTTCCTCTTTAAGCTCCACCTTTTCTTCTTAGAGCTCTGCCTTTTCCTCTCTTTATATTAAAAGTGGATACCAAGTGCCTACTTGTATATTTTGTATACCATTTCAAATGTATCTATTGAGATAAATAAAATTATGAAATGTTTAAATTCATGCATTTTTACAAAGAACAGCCACGCATGTCAAGTATACTGGATCACAGCCGCTCTAATTGGTTGAACAATAAAATCCACAGAAACGTGCACTGCATATGAGCGTATCACAGAGCTGCACAGCAATAAAACCCACAGAAATGTGCACTGTGTATAAGCATATCACAGAACTGCACAGCAATAAAACTCACAGTAATGTGCAGTGTGTATGAGTGTATCCCAGAGCTCCAGGGCAATAAAACTCACAGTACTATGCAGTGTGTATCACAGAATCCACAGCAATAAAACTCCCAGCAATGCAATGTTTGGTGTGTGTCAGCGTATCAGAATCCACAGCAATAAAAATTCCAGCAATGCAATGTGCGGTGTGTATGAGTGTATCAGAAGCCACAGCAATAAAACTCCCAGTAATGCAATGTGCGGGTCAGCGTATCAGAATCCACAGCAATAAAACTCCCAGCTATGCAATGTGTGGTGTGTATGAGTGCATCAGAATCCACTGCAATAAAACTCCCATGAAACCGAGTGTATATGAGCACACAGCAATTATTTATTCTACATTTACCGGCCTCCGTCCGTGGTAGGGCTGTGTGCAGAGTCAGCAGGGACTGTGTGCAAACTCTGCAGGAGGTCCCTCCAGGCCACGTTAGGATCGCGGCTGTGCCTGTGCGTGGAGCCATCTTGTCAGCAGTGGGGTGCCACTGCCAGAGGGTGCACCGTGGCTTTGATTCCCTTCCCGGTGGGTGTTCAGTCCAGAATAGAGTGACAGTCCATGTTAAGGAAAGGGTGGGCAGCTGCGTGCGTGCGTGTCACGTGGTTCAGCCAGTCAGGTGGTACTAAGACTCAGTACCACCTGACTGGCCAGACCGAGTGTGACATGCACGCACGCAGCCTCACCAGGAGCCAGGCAGCTCAATGACAAATTTCTATCACTGCCGTGCTGGTTAAGGAAAGGTCCACTTTAAACAGCAGTAAGCAGACAGTGCTTCATATTCTGCTGATTACTGTCATCTTCTCTCTCTGGACACAAATCACATCCCCCTCCCCTCTCCTAGAGCTGCTGCAGGGGAGGAGCTATGGAGGGAGGAGAGGGGGATTTTTATTCTATTCGATTTTATTCCGTATGCAAACGCCATGCTCCGCTGCTCGTTGTTTGAGAACACAGCTCAAAGCTGACACACAGTGACAGTGGCACCTCCTAGTACCCCCTAATGACACCCCAATAATCACTGGTACCTGGGGCGGCCCGCCCTCCGCCACTCCTCTAAGTACACCACTGCTCTGTGATCTGCTCACACACAAGTTTGGCGAACTACCAGCAAGTACGGTGCTGTTTGAAGGCATTGCAAATCCCCATAGAGAAGTAATGGTTAATCTATTCAGAGAACACCAAACAGAAGAGAAATGACAGTGAAATGCCCTGATGTTCGGTGGTTTCAATCAGCAGGTTTATTCAGGCGAACCCCATAGGTTTCAATGTTAAAAATATTCCCGTTTTCTACTTGGGAAGGTTGGATATCTTATAGATCCTCCAAGGGATCCTCTTAATCCTCTTAAAACTCTTAAACTTCCTCTAAAAAATCCTCTTAAACTTCCTCTTAAAATTACTTCAACCTGTTGAACCGCAAGTTTTACTCCTTGTTTTCCCCTTTCTTTTTCTTTTTCCCTCCCTCCCTCCTTTTTTTTTTTTTTGTCTATGTTTATTTCACTACTGTATTAACCACTGTATTTGTTCCTTATTGTTTTATTTAACATATAAAAAGTACCGTACAATGTTGACAACAATCTAACTGCACATATGTGATTTATATCGTTGACAGGCCCTGCGCGGCCTTTATTGTCCTTTCATATTTTGTACTTCAAATTTCTGATGGTACTCAATAAAAATCTTTATATTGAAAAAATAAAAATATTCCCGTTTTTATGCAATATCTAATAAACCATTTATTATTTTAATCTGCAGTAAAAAGTCTTTATTTATTGATTTTTTTTTAGTACCTTTTAGTAATTTTTCAGATTTTTTTGGCAAGATTCCCCCCCCCCTTAATTTTAATAGCGGTTCTTCTTTTTCTGTAACAGAACTTTTTATTATCAATCATAGGATCTTAAATATAAATTCCAGACATTTTCGTTCAGTAGTTCTTTTGAAAACAACAGGCCGTGGATTTGCGGTGGCAGCATACAGCGGCCGACTCCATGCACTTTGGGGACCCTGCGGTGAATGGTGAATTCACTGCAGGGTGGGGAAATTTTATTCCCCGAAGTGCAGGGAACTACAGAACACCAAAATGTTGGCTTCATTTCGGTGCTCTGTGAGTAACCCATTTAGTGGTGAGGTTTTTTGCTGCCCTGGAAAGTGAAAGCCTAGGTGTTTCCTACCCAGGACATACTTGAAAATTAGTGACATCTCAATGTTTCCTTCCTGGTAAAATAGTTTGCAAAAGTTAAAAAAAAAAAAAAATTTTTTTTTTTAGGGGTGGGGCCACCCGGCGGGCCGCCGCCCCCTGGAAAATGCCGCCCTAGGCCTAGGCCTTTTTGGCCTAGGCCAAAATACACCAGTGGTTGCCAGTCTCATCCTTGATGCACAACACAACGCAGAGTCCATTACGAACGGGCAGTAAGGGTGTAGGCCAGTTACACCAGGAAAGGTAACCGTACTCTGAATTTCACTGCTCGGTTACCTTTTCGCTCAAATTTGGATCTCTTTGAATAACCCTGCTAGAATTTTCACTTCTCCAGTCATTCTCCTGACTTTCACCTTTCTCTGAATAGACCTGTAAGTCATGTAATACAAAAGTGTGAAAAAAATAAAATTTTGTTAAAATTCTAAAACACTGCAATTTTTATATAACCTTTAAGACCAGATCTATTGTGGTTTTGTGTTTATACATTAAGTATCTTTTAATAATGGTGTAATGGAGAATATTTCATGATGTTTTTGCACAAAAATATTCATTTTTCTAAAAATGTTTAGAAAATCAGCTTTTTTCCCTAATGAAAATTAATGTATAAAATTTGTGTCTAAACTGATTATATTGAAAAGCTATACATTTTATAAAACAACACAAAATTCCCCCAAAACAAGCAACATTAATGACACATTTTTTATTTTGGTATTTAGAACTATTTACATAGGCACATTTGGTCAGAACCGGTCATAGGGTGGCACAGCTTTCAGGTCATTGCCCAGGTGCCAGTGTTGCAGTAAGGGGGTGACAGAAGCTGTTACTGAAGGAAAACAAGTAAAGTGTATCCACAGACGTGGTGGTATGGATTTATATATTCAGATGTTATATATACACAGTATATGTGAAATTGTGACCCTCTCATCATTATATGTTCCAGGTACGGGCTTATCAGACTCCAGAGCATCTCGTTCCATTCCTCCTGTCACGGTATGGTGAGCTCTTTCATCTTATTGTTTGTATGTTTATACGTAGTTGGGAATGGTGGGAGTAGTGCTTGTTTTTGAAGGGGTGGAGTTTTACTCTTGTGACACACACACACCTTATATAAAACACCAGGAAGGCAGCGCTTTAACCTCTACTAAGCATAGAGGGTGGGAGCTCCAAGACAAAAATATACAACAATCCAGAAAGCGAGCACAGCAATTCATACATGTAAAGACTTAAACAGAGGCACACACATACTGTATCTGACAGAAGTTATGATAATGGGTTAAAAAGCCAGAATCCACAGTGTCATATGTGATCACATATTTTAACACTATATAAGAAGGACTTACAGTGGATTCTGGCTTTTTAACCCATTATCATAACAACATTCAGGATTATGGCTGGGGTTTGGTTGTATGTGGGGGGTTTTTTTCTTCCTTCCTGTGTCTTTTTCAGATTTCACTGATTTGTTTCCTTTTTTTTTTCCTTTCAAGTGGTCATGATCTTATCACTGTTTTATGGGACTAAGATCCCTCAATGTTTTTTTTTTCTTTTCCCGTTTTACCCATACCATTTGGCTATTTACAACATCTAACACCCCCACCCGTGTGCCCAGTAATGTCTTAGGGCCACATTACATTCTTAATGCAAACATTTGCGCCGACATAAGTAATTTTCATTGCGTGGGGTAAAACCATTTGCGCCGAATTCCGAATTACATACTAAGCGCAACAACCGTGAGCAATCGTCTACCGCGTGTGAACCTGCACGAACCCTGCGTGAACTTACTGTACTTCACGCGTCCTATACTTAACATTGTGAGTGCAAATGCTAATGTGCGCTGGGACAAGTAAGGTATGTGTAAGGTAAGTAAGGTAAGGTGTGCATTTGGGGGCGTCCTGTTTGCGCGCATTATTGGTTGGCGGATGAAAACACGCGCGAAGATTGTAATTCCAATAGTGACTGCTATACTCGTGATTTATATATACACACACATATTTCCACACGCTAGTGATTAAGGCGGTGTGGGGCAGAAACGTTGCTTTTTTGTTGTTTTTGTCTCCTATGTTGAGTCAATGAAGACCCGCGTCGCTGCCTGTGCTGGATCACCCACTGACCCATATGCAGGACAGGTTGTGAAACGTGATTGATTGCAGAAAATCTATTTATGTTCTTGGTCCTGTGAAAAGAAAGCAGTAATAGGCAGTGTGCGTCTCCCCTCCCCCCGTGGTACGCGCGTGTGCGTTCCCCCTGCGGGTCTGCGCGTGCGTGTTCGGGTTACATTTCCACAAGCGTTCTGTGATGTTTCTGAACAGGTGAATCCGGGAACGCAGCACATTTTATCGCTGCTTAAGCTGGAATAAGATGGTGCCGCGTGGAACGACCCTGCGCTGCGCTGCGCTGCTTGGCTATTGTTAATATATGTATTTAAGCACATCTGCCATAAACCACACACAGCTTCATTATACCGAGCGTTCATGTCTGTCAACATTAAAGAATTGGTTCATTGACAATAAAATGTACGTTTTTCACAATTTCTCACACGAGCCGCAGTCTGCTTGGGTCGGTGGGATGTGCGTTAGCAGCAAATCCAGAGAGTAACGTCAAAGCTTTAAATCTCCAACAGCAACGGGACCGTTACCTCGCACTCGCTGGTGAGCCGCACTCCACGGCGACAGGACATTGTCTGGCTGACACAGCAACGGCTGATAAACCCAGCGGAGACCTCCAAGGGGGGCAGCTCCAGAAAATTACGGCGAACTTTAAGAAAACTCTAAAGGTAAGAACAGGAGAACCAAATTAACGTATGAGTGTATCACAGAGCTGCACAGCAATAAAACTCACAGTAATGTGCGGTGTGTATGAGCGTATCACAGAGCTCCACAGCAATAAAACTCACAGTAATGTGCAGTGTGTAGGAGCGTATCACAGATCTCCACAGCAATAAAACTCACAGTAATGTGCGGTGTGTATGAGCGTATCACAGATCTCCACAGCAATAAAACTCACAGTAATGTGCAGTGTGTATGAGCGTATCAGAGCTGCACAGCAATAAAACTCACAGTAATGTGCAGTGTGTATGAGCGTATCACAGATCTCCACAGCAATAAAACTCACAGTAATGTGCAGTGTGTATGAGCGTATCACAGAGCTCCACAGCAATAAAACTCACAGTAATGTGCGGTGTGTAGGAGTGTATCACAGAGCTGCAGAGCAATAAAACTCACAGTAATGTGCAGTGTGTTTGAGCAAATATATGTAAATATTTAATTTAAATAAAAGGCCCTTAGTAATGAATGGGTTAAGCTGAAGGTTCAGTAGGAGATGATGGTGTATTGGAGTGAATGGAGAAGCCCCTTTCCTACGTGTAACCCTTTCCTCTCTGTCTCTGCAGGGGATGTTTTATCAGTACTATGTTGGTAAGTAATGCTGAGCAGATTTAGCATTTATTTATAATATTGAGATCCGGAAAAAAACCTTATTATTATTTTAATAGTTATTAAATTTATAATAAACACAATGTTATTCTATTTTTCTATTTAAGGTTTGTGTATGTCTAGGGGTGTGTTATATCGCATGAAAAAAACACATTATGTCACGTGCTGAATATCTGACACAGCCGACAAAATGAGATTATTAGCGGATTTACAATGGCCGTTATAAGTACAAGCTCACTCGCCACGACACGGCAAATCAAGTGAGTGGGCAAAAAATACAAAATATCAACAACAAAAATGCAGCTTGTGACAAAATATAATAAAAACAAACAAAAGAAGCTTCAAGGAGAGAAATTCACACATTCCTCCTGAAGGAGACCGTAAATTATTTCTGTGTAATAAATGTATAAGTCAGCGATTATATGAATTAAATATCAGAAATAAAAATTACGCATTTATTACACACAGTATATTTTATTTATGATATTTATAGGATCGCTGACACATTTATTACACACAGTATATTTTTATGATATTTATAAAATCGCTGACACATTTATTATACACAGTATATTTTATTTATGATATTTATAGAATCGCTGACACATTTATTACACACAGTATGTCAGCGATACTATAAATTAAATATCAGAAATAAATTATACTGTGTGGAATAAATGTGTAAATCAGCGATACTATAAATTATCAGGGTTATGCAAAGAGAATAAAAAATTCACTGCACGTTCGGTGTCTTTTCATTCTCTTCAATTCGGTGTGATTCGGCGATCCCATTTCGGCGACCCTGCGGTGTATTCAGCAAGTACCACAGGGCCATCGTAAATGCTTTAAATAAAAAAAAACGGAAAAAATATTTTCACCAAAATAATCCCAAAAATGCCTAAAAGATCCTAAAAAAATCTAAAAATAAAGAGACTTTTTGCTGCAGAATAAAATAATAAACAGTTTATTAGATATTGAATTAAAAGGGGAATATTTTTAACATTGAAACCTATGGTATTCGTCTGAATAAACCTGCCGAATGAAACCACTGAACATCAGGGCAATTCAGCAACCTTTCACTGCTGGTTTGTGTTCTCTGAATAGACGAAGCAGTGCTTCTCTATGGGGATTTCACTGCCCTCGAACAGGCACCAAACAGGCACCGTATGTGCAGGCAATTCGCCAGGATTTGGCGAACTGCCTGCTCTCTGAATAGCCGAATGGGCAGGAAAGGTAACCGAATGCTGAATTTCAATGTTCTGTTACATTTCGCCACAATTCGGATCTCTTTGAATAACCCTGAAAATATCAGAAATAATATATACAGGGCACTATTACATTCTTCACGCAAACATTAACGCTTGTGTGAGCACTACCGTTAGCTGCGGTATTTACCGCATATCACAATCCAAACGGGTTAAAAAACCCGTTTGGTATCTTGTGCTTTTCAGTGCGAGGTTACTGTACTGTGCGCTCCCTATACTTAACATGGGGAGCGCAAAGTGTTAATCAGCTCTGGATTACAAAGTCCTAACACTGATTAACGCCTGGCTCTGGTCAGCGGAAAGTTAACACCAGCTTTAAAAATAAAGAACGTGATCCTATACTTACCCTCTGTCCCGCAGCGAGGACTGCGACTCCAACCGCCTCCTCCGTCTGGCGGGAGCAGGGAAAAACTGGGGGAAAAAGTCCCCCCAGTCTCTCCCTGCGTATCACTACACTAACCTGCCGATCTTGCGATACGATCCGGCTGATCACGTGACCGGCAGGGAGGAACTCAATGGAGTCCTACTCCAGCGAGTGGATGCTCGCGGCTGCGCTCAGCATCCCTGAGTTTACGCTCGATAACAATGCAGGCAGCATTTTTTGCGCCTGCATTGTAATCCAGCGTTAAAACGTGTTTTAATGCTAAGAGCGTAATAGAGCCCTGTGTGTAATAAATGTGTCAGTGATTCTATAAATTAAATATCAGAAATAATATACACTGCGGGCGCATTCGCAGCACACGGCCGTCACCCAATGGACACCACAAGGTTTGATCTCTTACAGAAACAATCTGGGATTTATTCCCTCCCATTCCAGAAACTGCCCATTAGGGGCCGATAAACATGGCGTCCAAGATGAGTGAGCAGTATGAAAAGGGGGGCTGCGAGCAATAGGAAAACGATTAAAACTGAATGTCCTGGACACAATATTTAGTTAGTCCCTAATGGGCAGATCCTGGAATGGGAGTTTCATGTTGTTGTAATGTCATGGATTATAGTGAGGGTTACGAGTTAGTGACATGGAGTGTGGTCATGGTGGATTAGAGTTAACGTGAGGGTTATGGGTTAGTGTCATGTTGTAGTATCATGATTTAGTGTTAGAGTGAGGGTTAGAGGTCAGAGTGTTATTATTATTATTATTCTTTATTTATAAAGCGCCAGCATATTCCGCAGCGCTGTACAATAGGCACAGTATAGACAGGGTTACAATACATTGAACAACATTTGACAAACAGTACAGGAGGAGATGAGGGCCCTATTCCCGTAGGAACTCACAATCTAGGAGGGTTGGGGTTGGAAACAGGAGGAGAGGACTGTAAGGTGAGAGTGATTGATGGTTGTGTCAGTGCGTTGGGGGGTCGGCTTCCCTAAATAGGAATGTTTTCAGGGAGCGTTTGAAGGAAGAGAAGTTAGGGGAAAGTCTGACAGTACGAGGAGAGCGTTCCAGAGAGTGGGGCTGCGCGTGAGAAATCCTGCAGTCTATCATGGGAAGAGGTGATGCGGGGAGAAGCTAGGCGCAGGTCACTGTTTGACCTTAGGGAGCGGGCTGGGGTGTATTTGGTGATTAGTGAGGACAGGTAGTGGGGCGCTGAGTTAGTGAGGGTTTTGTAGGTAAGGATAAGGATTTTGAACTTAATTCTGCAGTGGATGGGGAGCCAGTGAAGGGACTCGCAGAGGGGAGCGGCAGAGACAGAGCGGCGGGTGAGGTGAATTAGCCTGGCGGAGGCGTTCAGGATGGATTGTAGGGGGGAGAGGCGGGACAGAGGGAGGCCAGATAAGAGATTATTGCAATAGTCGAGTCGGGAGATTACCAGGGCGTGTATGAGTTGTTTTGTGGTGACAGCGGTAAGAAATGGCCGAATTCTGTAAATATTACGCAGTTGGTATCGGCAGGAGGAGGAAAGAGACTTGATGTGGGGGATGAAGGAAAGAGCAGAGTCAAGTGTAACTCCAAGACAGCGAACTTGGTTTGATGGGGAGATGGTGATACCCTCCACCGTGGTAGAGAAGTCAGGATAGAGAGTGTCATGTTGTAGTGTCATAGATTAGGGTTAGAGTGAGGTGTGACGTGCATCACTTTGGACTTGGACTTGGTACATGCGCCTAGAGATGTATTTGGGAGGTACAAATTTTACATTATTTCCCTGCCCTCTCGTGTTGAAGTCACCCTGTGCCTGTGAGGTGCAGGGTGTTTGTGTAATCCGTGTTACGTGTGAACAATGTTGTCTGTCTACCGTTATGATCTATGTGTATCTGTTGCTATCTGCTGATGGGATTACTGGGTAGGTTATTGTAGTCTTTTTCGGCATCCCCTCTAAGGAATGTGTTATTTTCTGTGGTACGTTTGAGTGGTCTTTTTTTGACCCCCCCCCCCCCATTATCTGATTCTCAGGCTGTGATTCCATGGCACCATATTGTTCCATGTCTGGTTCACTTGAGGCTGAGGGGTGGGGGGTGCCAGGGTGTAGTTTTCCACTCGTCTCTAGGTCCACCTGGGACTGAATATATTTAACCCAATAAAGGTGTTCAGTTGTTGTAGGTGTTCAAATCTCCCAGATCTAGTCATTGTCCTATTTCTGGGGGAGGCTAGCAGGCTCCTTACGTGCACTCATCCTTAAGCTTCGTCTAGGGAGTGGAGAAAGGCACGACGGCCTGCTGGGGTGAACATGGGGGTCCATCAAGGAAGTGGATTAACAGATGTCACCCAGTCAGGGAACTGAGATCTGTTACATGAGGGTTACAGGTTTGGGTTAATGTCGGGGTGTGGTTCATGGATTGGGTTAGAGTAAGGGTTACAGTTTGGGTTAGTGTCAGGGTGTGGTTCATGGATTGGGTTAGAGTAAGGGTTACAGGTTTGGGTTAGTGTCGGGTTGTGATTCATGGATTGGGGTGGAGTAAGGGTTACAGGTTTGGGTTAGTGTCAGGGTGTGGTTCATGGATTGGGTTACAGGTTTAGGTTAGTGTTGGGGTGTGGTTCATGGATTGGGTTAGAGTAAGGGTTACAGGTTTGGGTTAGTGTCAGGGTGTGGTTCATGAATTGGGTTAGAGTAAGGGGTACAGGTTTGGGTTAGTGTCAGGGTGTGGTTCATGGATTGGGTTACAGGTTTAGGTTAGTGTCAGGGTGTGGTTCATGGATTGGGTTACAGGTTTAGGTTAGTGTCAGGGTGTGGTTCATGGATTGGGTTAGAGTAAGGGTTACAGGTTTGGGTTAGTGTCAGGGTGTGGTTCATGGATTGGGTTAGAGTAAGGGTTACAGGTTTGGGTTAGTGTCAGGGTGTGGTTCATGGATTGGGTTAGAGTAAGGGTTACAGGTTTGGGTTAGTGTCAGGGTGTGGTTCATGGATTGGGTTAGAGTAAGGGTTACAGGTTTGGGTTAGTGTAGGGGTGTGGTTCATGGATTGGTTAGAGTAATTGTTACAGGTTTGGGTTAGTGTCAGGGTGTGGTTCATGGATGGGTTAGAGTCATGGTTACAGGTTTGGGTTAGTGTCAGGGTGTGGTTCATGGATTGGGTTAGAGTAAGGGTTACAGGTTTGGGTTAGTGTCAGGGTGTGGTTCATGGATTGGGGTGGAGTAAGGGTTACAGGTTTGGGTTAGTGTCGGGGTGTGGTTCATGGATGGGTTAGAGTAAGGGGTACAGGTTTGGGTTAGTGTCGGGGTGTGGTTCATGGATTGGGTTAGAGTAAGGGTTACAGGTTTGGGTTAGTGTCGGGGTGTGGTTCATGGATTGGGTCAGAGTAAGGGGTACAGGCTAGGTTCATTATATCGATTTCTTCGTTTCGGATTATGTGATTCCGATTTCGGAAGTGCTTCCAAAGCAAGACATGACAAAATTTCGGACGAAATACGATTGGTCCGAAAACAAATACAGATATCTAGAAGCCGAAGAAAGGTTTCCTAAAGCCCCTGAGATATCTGACGGCAGAGTCAGTGGTACATTGTGTCACCGTACACCGATGTCTCAGAGCCATTTACAGAGAATATGTTAAAGAACTTGCAGCACTCGATTAAAATGATGTCACAACAGCAACTAACGTGATGTCATTGCTTCTTTTATTGCAGAATATAAAGGCTATCGCGCTGTTCATGTTATTCATTACGCTCACCACTGTTCTTGCTGGTAAGTATATATATATAAAGGGTTATTCCCCGGGTTATACGGATACAGGGGCAGGTGACAGTGTCTTTATCGAGGCGATGCATATGGATCCATCAGTTGGAGCAGGGGTAATATTAGTCCTGAAAATATAAGTGTGGGAACTCGAAGATTTCTGCTCCCCAATTTCCACAATTAACCATTGACAAAGTTGCATTTAACCCGTAACCTCCCATTTTCCATTTTATACAGTTTACGCAGCAGATACAGTTTATTGTTTAAGTTGAACGCTCGCGCAGTTTGTGTAACGCACATATACCGTTAGCTTTGTGTTTTTATATGAATGAATTGATCCACTGACTGACATAAAGCTGCTTTTGTTTGCTTTTCTGCCCGTTCTTCTGGGTTGTCAGAGGGTCTGTTTGGATCCAGTCCCTGCCACAAGGCATTTTTGGAAAACAACATAGAAAGGTTAAACCTTCACAGCTGGCAGGTGCTTTTTTTTAACCCATTTCTCTTGCAAACTTCACATATTGTCACACTGCTCGCCGGCGGCGGCGCCGCAAATAATAAATACGCTGTGACATTCATCACACTGCAGGGCAGAACCCTTCAGGTACTGCCACAGAACAAACTATAGTCTCATCCAGCTCTGCACTGAGTATCAGGTGCATCTCATCATTCAGCCTGCTGCCTCTATATAACTGGACCACACCCTTACCTAGATGCTTCAGCATCAACTTCCACTTCAGAGTGGAACTAGTGCAGCCAGGAGCCTGTTCCTCTATCAGACTTGTATTCAGGATTTACCTGTGTATCAGACCCCTTCTTCATCCATGCGACCCCCTTCTTCATCCAAGAGACCCCTTCTTCAGCCAAGCGACCCCCTTCTTCATCCAAGCGACCCCCTTCTTCATCCAAGCGACCCCTTCTTCATCCAAGCGACCCCTTCTTCATCCAAGAGACCCCTTCTTCATCCAAGCGACCCCCTTCTTCATCCAAGCGACCCCTTCTTCATCCAAGAGACCCCTTCTTCAAGTGACCCTTGCTTCATCCAAGAGACCCCCGCTTCATCCAAGAGACCCCCACTTCAACCAAGAGACCTTGCATTGCCTAAAGGACCTACCCATGTATCACAGACTCCCTGCTTTCTGGACTCTTTCCTTACATCATGTGCGGGCATTATCTGGTCTGAGGTCTCTATATATGGGCATTATCTGGTCTGAGGTCTATATCTGACTGAGGTTTATATATTTCTGTGGGCATGATTGGGGCTAAGGTCTCTGTATATGTATCTTGAGTGGGCATGATCAGGTCTGTATGTATCTGGACATGATACTATTAGGGTTAAATTGGCAGTAATTTAGATGTATTTTAAGTGTGCTGGGGCAATATATATCCATGTGTGCTGTGGGAAATATATACCCATGTGTGCTGGGGGCAGTAATGTGCAGTGTTTGAGGGTATCACAGAGCTTCACAGTAATGTGCAGTGGTTTTTTTTGGGGGGGCGCAAGTAGCTGGTTTTGCCTAAGGCACAAAATAGGCTAGCACAGGCCACGTAGGCATCCCTTTTCCTGTGTTATCCATCATCCATGTTCTGTGATACTTCTCAATAAAACCCCTTTATCATTTGAACCGATTGCCTCTTTGTGTCACTGCACCTCTGGGCTCGCACCCTCACCCACCTGCCTGGCTGAACGTAACACATATGAGCCACCTGGCGTCTCTCGGTAAATTCGCTGCACTGCAGGAAAACCTGCAAGAGCCCCCCTTGTGATGCAGCAGGCAGAAGCGACCAATTACCACTTTCAGCGATCCTGAAACAAGAGTTTAGAATAAAACATCAGTTCTTTTTCGATTTCACCATCACACTAGCTGCTAGTTTCAAGTAAAGTAACTGCTGTGTTCTAAATAAAGCCTAAACAAAGCCAAATGCTGCATTCCCCCCCCATAAATAACCAGCAAATGATGCAGACCCCGTGTGACATTGTGCCAGGTAAGGGACACCATCTAAAGTTTAGAACCTTTCATCCCAGTGATATTTCTGTAAAGGATAAATGTAGAGGCGATAAATAAAGATTCAAATATGTTATTTTTCTTAACTCAAAAGAAGAATCTAATAATTATCGTCCCATGGTACAGATACATTTCATCATGTTATTTTACATAAAAAAGGTGATTGGTAGTGAAGGGGTTAAGATAGGGTCTCTGTAATAAGACACAATCAGACCAGACTAGACACAGGTGCTATTTGTTTCATATTGAATGGATATTCGGTTAAAATTCCTTTTAATTTGGAGTGTTCAGAATCAATAAAATAGGCTTGTGCACCGATTTTTTTTTTTTCGGTTCGATTCGGTTCGATTTTTTTCGGAATTTTAAACTTTTCGATTCGGCTCGTTTCGACCGATTTCGGTTTCGATTCGGTTCGACCTGTTTTTCGGGTACATTTTTTTTTCGGAATCTCGACCATTTTTCGTATTTTCGTGTCACTGTGCTCGGTTTTTGTATCGACCTTTCGTTTTTTCGAAAAAAAATTCGTTTTTCAGAAAATTTTCGTTTTTCCAAAATTTTCGTTTTTCGGAAAATTTTCGTTTTTCGGAATTGCACATTTTTCGGCATATCGACCATTTTTCGTATTTTTCGTGTCATTTTGACCGTTTTTTGTATCGACTTTTCGTTTTTTCGAAAAATTTTCGTTTTTCGGAACATCTGTTCTCCTCGTTTGCCACATTTCAAGCCCATTCGAAAAATCCGAAAATATTTCGTTTCGGCTCGGAAAACATTTCGGGTCTGAACTTTTCGGATCTAGAAAAAACACAATAACATAACGAATGCAAATGGATTTAGAAGGAAAATAGGAATTGATTGGGAATTCTTGGTTTTATTGGGAGGCAGCGCTGCGATAGTCTCTGTGGCTCTTTATCAGTTTATTCCTTTAGTGTCATGCCCCATGATTTAGGATTTATTTTATATTTTCTGTTTTATCTGCCTTTGCTGCTCACATGCTATTTTGTCCCTGCTGGGCTTCCTTAGTTTGCTGCATTCAGCTAGTTCAGTCCTTTTGCTCAGTGTTTTGTTGTTAGAAATGTTCATTATACATAAAAACTTCCTGCAGTTTTCACTCCCAACATAGGAATGTGATACAACAACCAATCAGAGCAGATACATTTCTACGTCAGAGTTTAACCAACAGTGAGACAAATTTACTACATTTGATTTGGAGATGACTTTTTTCTAGCTTATGGTCTGTTCACACACCCCTTTCCTGCACACAAAGGAAATGGCTAAATTCCACAGGCTTACATCCTATGCAAGTAAAAGACTTGCAGGGTTTGACACTTATAATGGTGGGGGGGGGGTGGATTTCACACTAATACAAAAATAAAAAACTACCTATCATATTAAAATACCTTTCAATCGTCTCATTGATCACATATACAATCGTGATCACAAAAATGGATGAAACAAACTAGACAATTAAACTAATTATACCTGGGGCCATAGAATCCTCGCCTAATACCTGCATGATATACGAAAAGGATTCCCCAAGGATGCTCTTTATGAGCATAAAATACACTTATCTATCTAGATTCATTCTTCCAGCGAACCACATTTGGAGCGTAGGCAAAAATACCTAATCTAGACCTTAAATAACTATTTATTCCCATTTCCCAAAATATAATTCACCGAACAAGAAACTATAATAACTTGAATGTAAAAGTTCATTTATCTAATAAATCTACATGAGTCAGATCTATATCTGTGTGTTTTCCTATGTTCAGCTTCACTCCACAAAACGCATACACACCTGCATTCACACACACACTCAAGAAATACATTCTCATTTTCACAAATCAAATCCTTTCTCACACTTATCTAGGGGATTAAATAAAAAAAAAATATTCCATAATCTAATACCGTAGTCCACAGTGCGAAATCAAGGTGTGGTCTTTTTTTTTCAACATCCCAGCTTGAGACGCATAATCATTGAATGTCATCAGAGCTCCCACCATAGGGACTCCTGAACAAGCTGTCTCTTTGCGCTGGTTGCTTATTACCTGTGACCTTTGACCTTGACACAAAATGTCCATGATTCGTTCCATATGCAGTCATTGTGACTGTCAGCTTTCTTGATGATGTGATACAGTTTTAGCAACAATAAAGAAAATAAAGAAAAGAAAATATGTATACCCCGGTAATCATATACATCCATTCATCCATTGTCACTCACAAGTGCACGAAAACAATAAAAATGTTAATTTACACAAGAAAAGACACAGATAATAAATTTCAAAATGTCCCCGTGAAGCCTGTCGGCCTCACGCAATAAAAAAAATTATACTACTTCTGACTCATTGTTAGAGAAAAATATATATACGCAACTTTGGCTCAAAAGGGAAATAGCCGAAGTGCATACTCCACCCTTTATTAACCCTTTCGCTGCTGAGGCTTTTCACACCTCTGTGCTGAGGTCATTTTTACCGGTTTTGCTCATCATGTTTAAACGTGTTTTGAAGGCTTATTTTAGTATATGACCCAGACATATTATATATCGTTCTTTCTGTCAGACTCGGTAGATTCATAATATGTCATTATTATATGTATACGTTATGTCATGTCTGTATATTATAACAAAAAGTGCAATAAAATATGTATTTTTAATAATTTACAACGTGTAAAGTGTTTTTTTCACATTTTAACATGCGAGCAATTGCGGTTATATTTTGTATGGGGTGCGCTTGTTAAAAAAATTAGAGATGGGGTCTCGTTACATTTTTTATGGGGAAAATTACACGATTTTTAACAAACGCACCGCATACAAAAATCGTTAGTGCAGCATCATTGTTCACATTATAATTGAAATGGGAACAATATTGCTGCATTAACGAACCAAAAAAAAGAAAAAAAAAATGTTTATTTTTTTTTTATAATTTTTTGTTTAAATATATTTTTATTTTTATTTTTAATTTTTATTTTTTTTAAAAAACTTTTTTCACTTTCGTGTTTTGTATCGTTGGAACGGCCATGCTCTGGCCGATCCAACCATACCAAACTTTAACCCCTAGCTGCCACGGATCGGGAGATAGGGAGTTCCAATGAACTCCCTATCTCCACCGTTGGTGACAGTTAGGGGTTAACTCTGGGACTGGCATCATCGTGCTATGCACGATGACGCCAGTCCTCAGGGGGAGTTCCCGGAGGCTTGGCCAACATCCAAGATGTCGGCCAGCTCCGGGAAAGGATCACAAACCGGCGCTTTTCAGCGCCGATTCGCGATCCAGCTCCCCAGGGGTTAATGCCAGGCACCATTTGGAAGGACCTCCCCCCTCCCTTTCAGGCGACTCCTCCGCACATGCAGGGGGGGGCGCCTGAATTAGGTGTCATCGCACTGCCGCGATGACACCTAATTTCACCGGCGGCGGTTCCGGATGCTGGGCTGACATCGAGGATGTCAGCCCACACCGGGGGGGCCAGCGATCGGCCGGAACTCGGCCGAACGCTGACCCCAAAGTGAGGACGTGCTTAGCGCGTCGTCAGCATACCAGCAGCCATGTGGAGGACGCGCTGAGCGCGTCCTCCGCATCGAAGTGGTTAAATATAAAAATTATTATTATTTTTTTTTTAATTACTATCCTATTCAGTCTTGTTCGGTGTTTTGAAACAAACCTGGCGTTTATAAAACACACCAATCCTCAAATGAAATCAAAAAAATAAAAACAGCATTAATTTTATCGAATTAAAACTTTCCATTTACCACTATATATGTCATGAAACGTATTTATGCAAATGCAGTAAATTATATGTTCCTAAATACATTAATGAACTCTAATTTTAATTGGATGTGATCTTCAATAATCCTAAATGTGTCAGGGAATTTGAACAATATTGATTGTAACTAAACAACAAAAATAATAAAATATAAAATAATAAAAGACACAAATAATTATCACTTAGACGACATCAGAATATAAAAATACATTATCTTCTTTCTTTGTCTTCTGTCTTACTGGTTGAAAATAACAGTTTTGTAAAACTGACATGTCTTAAGTTTTATTTCCAAATCAATGATCTTCTTTAATCGCATGATTTATTGATGAGTTGTCGATAAATTAGATTGTTTTATTGCCTGGTGTCTGATAATTCCTTATTATCCGGTTGATGTAACATTGCAATGTGAAATGATAATGTGTTTGAGTAAATTTCCTTCAATTCCAACAGCTTTATCAATATTGGTATCACATAATCTTCCATCTAGCTTGAGCAAAGTTGGCATGCATGGGTAATTTTCACCTAAAGTAAAAACTTGGGAAAAAAATGTATTATTAACCTGTCAAAAACTTTAAAATTCATATGGTTAAAATACTTTTAAAATGGAAAAAAAAAAATGCAACACATTTTTGGACACAAAGAAAAGGAGTGGTCATGAGAGAGAAAAAAAAATGGAGGAGAGGAGGGGTCATGAGAGAGACAACACGGAGGAGAGGAGGGGTCATGAGTGAGACAAAATGGAGGAGACTAGGAAAAGAATGTGAACTTCAATTCAAATAAAAAACACAACAAAAATATCATGAACTGGGAATGAAAGTATAGAAGGGCATGTTTAAAACTTGACGCGTTAATTAGCACAAAGTTCTCAGAGGAAACTCAGAGAAAAAGATTCTTAATAAACATCAATAATCTTTTTTTAAGAATATTGGTTAAAAACAAACATTCAAATGTGAGGTGTTTGTGCAGCTATTTTACAACCTGTTTTATTCCCTTCAAGAATATTCAATGGGGGCACAGTTATACACTATTTCACTTCACACCAAAAGACAAAAACAGACAGCAAAAAAAAATAAAACTAGACATCTGGCTACCATTGCAGAAAAAGAAAACAATCAAACAATACTCAGATACCAAACTACAACCTTCCATCTCCCTTAGTCAACTAAAATAAAACCAAAAAACCACCTTCTCTCCTTTGAAATCTGCCTAAATTCCTTTGTACAGCGCTACTAAACCTGTAGGCGCGTTCCTTTAAACTTTCACTCAAATCCTTCAGCTTTATATCACTTCATCCTCTTAGATTCCAAACAACTAAACATGAACCTACATATATATTCCTTTATACAAGTTACAAAAACTGTAAATGATCTCAGTCAGCCATTTTGGCAAAACATATAACCTATATTAAGGTGCAGAAATCGCTACCTAAATGGTAGAACGTAACTGAATTATACCAGGTAATGAACAAATTTGATGAAGCAGGGTAATAAGAGACAGAAGGGATTACCCCTGTATGGTTCAGTAACTACAGTTACTCTGATGGAACATCAGAGTACTAATGTCTCCCAGAGACCAATGATTAATAATTAACTTTTATTGAATAGAGTTAAAATCGGCAAACAATTATACATAAATAGACAGTGCTCACAAAACATAATAATGATATAAAAACAAAAACGATTCTGCTGAAGAGATAATATATGGTGGCAGGAGATGTAATCAATACAATAGGTAGCCTTCGAGGGTTACCTCAAGGTATTGCGGCGAATGAAAGTGGTAACCAATTGAGTAATGAACCACTGCGCTTAAACCAGCCAAAGAGGTCAAAAAAGAGGAGCTCTTGTGGAGCATAAATTGGCTAAATAGCCCAATGTGAATGCATTTCAATAATTGTCCAGATTCCTAGTATCAATGGGACCCACCATCGGAGTATACATATATATAAAGGAGGTCAAAATGCAAATCACCAAAAGGAACAAGGAGCTCCGGTCTAAAAGGCACACCCTTAAACCAGCAGAAAAGTCAACAAAGAGGAGCTCTTGTTATGCATAAATTGGCTCAAATAGCCCAATGTGAAAGCATTTCAATAATTATCCAGATTCATAGTATCAATAGAGACCATCAGCGGAGTATACATGCATATGATAGCATATATCATATATAGTATACATAGCACTCCTGACGAGCCATTTCAGGCGAAACGCGCGTCGGGTGCGCCTCTCAGACCGGAGCTCCTTGTTCTTTTTGGTGATTTGCATTTTTGACATCCCTCATATGCATGTATACTCCGCTGATGGTCTCTATTGATACTATGAATCTGGATAATTATTGAAATGCTTTCACATTGGGCTATTTGAGCCAATTTATGCATAACAAGAGCTCCTCTTTGTTGACTTTTCTGCTGGTTTAAGGGTGTGCCTTTTAGACCGGAGCTCCTTGTTCCTTTTGGTGATTTGCATTTTTGACATCCCTCATATGCATGTATACTCCGCTGATGGTCTCTATTGATACTATGAATCTGGATAATTATTGAAATGCTTTCACATTGGGCTATTTAGCCAATTTATGCTCCACAAGAGCTCCTCTTTTTTGACCTCTTTGGCTGGTTTAAGCGCAGTGGTTCATTACTCATTGGTTACCACTTTCATTCGCCGCAATACCTTGAGGTAACCCTCGAAGGCTACCTATTGTATTGATTATTGATTACATCTCCTGCCACCATATATTATATATATTATCTCTTCAGCAGAATCGTTTTTGTTTTTATATCATTATTATGTTTTGTGAGCACTGTCTATTTATGTATAATTGTTTGCCGATTTTAACTCTATTCAATAAAAGTTAATTATTAATCATTGGTCTCTGGGAGACATTAGTACTCTGATGTTCCATCAGAGTAACTGTAGTTACTATATTAAGGTGCGGTCAATCCCTTAGTGCAGGACTCAAAGACCAGAGGAAAATAACCGACCATGCCTCTCTTGGGAAAATGTACAACTTTGAGCCCATCACCTTGATATACAAATTTTTTTATAAATATATCATACATCAATTTATAATCCATTTACAGTAAATCCAGCTCCCATAATTACTTTCTTTTGTTCCACTACTGTACGCACGCCGAAGCACTCAAACCGCGCCCAATTCCACAACAGTTACAGTTACAGTTTTATAAAGCACTAACAGCTCCAGAATTCAACTGCTACTACAGTCATTCAAGGCATTAGACACATGTCATTTGTATATACTGTTCAATTATCCCAAATAGATACTCACAGAACAACAAAAATAACTACATATTCCATTATCCAACTTGCACTGCTAAAAGACTACTAGCATTCAAAGAAAAAAAATCCTTATACGAACACATAATAACATTATACATTACAAATAAAGAGTTTTTTTAATTAAATAAAAAAAGAACAAAGAGAGAAAAAATGAATGTATGAGAAAGAGAAAAAAGTTAGCAGGCGCTTTTGAAAGTCACTGTAAAAGTAAAACCCTATTGTCTCCATTTCCTGTTCCTTTTTTTTTTTACACGAAGCAAGGCAGTAAAGACTGAAACAAAGCAACCTGTTTTAAGATCAGTCCCTATACATAAATTACATATAAAAAACATAATATCAAAACTACGAAATACAAAACATCAAAGATAAACACATATATTAATAGTTAGTAAAGACAAACATTTAAATAAACAGACGCAATCAATGGCAAGAAACAAAATAAAACATAAAACAAAAACAAACATGCAATCTGAAAAAAACCAGTTAGCAAATACTTTAGAATCAGTGCGCAAACACATGCCGCAAAAAAAATAAAGAAAAAATGGCAGCAGTGCGCAAGAAAATAAAAAATAAAAATTTAAGAGGAAAAAGAAAAAACTGTCTCTCAATGGGAGATAAAATTATTTGATATACAAGAAGAAATCATATATTATGTATAAAAGTAACATCAGAAAGCATTATTTTGCTGAGAGGGTGGTGGATACATGGAACAGTCTTCCAGTTGAAGTGGTAGAGGCCAAAACAGTAATTGAATTTAAGCAGGCATGGGATAGGCATAAGGCTATCCTAAACAAAAGATAAATCCAGGTAAAGTATCCATGTAATTGGGCGACTAGATGGGCCGAAAGGTTCTTATCTGCCGACATTTTTCTATGTTTCTAAATCAAAATCTAATCAATTAAAATAAAATGCTACGAGCCAGAACTCCAGAACACAATAGAGCTACACTATGGACACAAAGACACACACATTTACTCAACGCTAGAAACATCTTTCAGTTTCCCGGGTGAGTGACATAACGAATACTCAGCACCAGAACTTCATCAGGGTACATCAACATAACGAGTGAGTCACCGCTCATTAACAGTTCTCTATCAGGCGAGTTAAGATAAACAAACAACAAAGAAAAACAAACAGAGCGTCCTACAACAACACAGTGGCTCTCACAGACAGCCTCCCCATTGAAGCAAAGATTCTTTTATCTATATAGGCAATTGTGTAACATGAAATAAAGCATATTAGACAATTGAATTATTAATCCCACGTCTGACACCAACTGATAAGTTCTAATTTCCATTATAATACCATAAACCTTTTTCAAGTTTCTTCTTATATATCAAAAATGAAGTAAGGCGCTGCGCGACTCTGATCAGAGGAGACGACAGACCCAACCACACCGAGATATGGCAGATTAGCATCTGATCAGTCCGTGGTCTGTCAGATTGGTTTATTGTTTCAACATCCAATAGAAATGTTCGTTATACGTAAAAACTTCCTGCAGTTTTCACTCCCAACATAGGAATGTGATACAACAACCAATCAGAGCAGATACATTTCTACGTCAGAGTTTAACCAACAGTGAGACAAATTTACTACATTTGATTCGGAGATGACTTTTTTCTAGCTTATGGTCTGTTCACATACCCCTTTCCTGCACACAAAGGAAATGGTTAAATTCCGCAGGCTTACATCCTATGCAAGTAAAAGACTTGCAGGGTTTGACACTTATAATGGTGGGGGGGGTGGATTTCACACTAATACAAAAATAAAAAACTACCTATCATATTAAAATACCTTTCAGGTTACATAGTAGCCATTCTGTGCTCACTGCTAGACAAATTAATGACTTTTTACCTGCATAATCTGTACACTAACAAGATTGTCAGTCTGATCATTAAACTCTTCAACTGGATTCATCTTTCTACGTGTCAGTTTTGCTGAGTTGAAGCTATCTGCTGAACTTCATCGTGTGAGTACTGGTCAAATACAGACTTCAGCTAGTCTAAAGCATCCACGCCTCACAGCTTTGCTTAGGGAAGCAGAATATTTAGCATCGGAACATTTTCATTACATTATAAAATGAAAAACATATCACATCAAATATAATAAGGTTTTTTTGTGTTGGGACTGGAGGAACATCACAATCTCTGAATAACATAATGAATGATTCCAGATCAAGTCAGATCCATTCGTTTAATTTGTATGTGTCGCGGCCCGATAAACACTGTCAGATGGGAAAAGGGAAAAATCAACTGAACGTAATAACAGAATGAATGAATTTGAATTAATTTGGGGGGGGCGCGGTGCGGCAGCCTTGACTTTTGGATAATCAGCTGATTCGTTTTGCTTTAACATTTCATTAATATTAAAAAATGTACAACATATGAAATGGAGACATTGCAGCGGGTATAAACGTGGAATAAGATGATTCTTACAGTTTGGGCTGGATGGAGGTGGAGAGCTGCATCACATTCTCCGGATCATAAACCATCGAATGAATCCCAAATTAATTTCATTCCGTGTGTTACATTCGGATGCCGGGAACGGTGTTTTTACGAAAATATCATTTCACTTGTTTTCTGAAAAATAGTTATTTTTTTTGTAAGGTAACGTAGCGAAAATAACTATTCCGTAAGCTTTCATTGGTTCCCCGGAAAGCTTTCAGACATGTTCCGAATTTTATCAGATCATCGAATCACTGGGAAAACCCAAACACGACTTTAAAAAATACCAAATTTAACAAATGGAAACATAGCAAAACAAAACGAAATATGACTGTGCACCTGTCTAGGCCAGACATATACCCACATTCATTGCAGCTCCTTCATCAGGAGCCATGAAAGGAACTCTAAAATAGACTCGAGTCTATCGCTGCGTGCGGCACTGGGCGTGATCTGTCTTCAGTAAATGCACTAGAACAGGGATGTCTAAACTCCGGATGTTCCTGAACTACAACTCCCAGAAATCTCTGACTGCATTAGATGGATGGAGAAGCATGGGAGTTGTAGTTCAGGAACATCTGGGGGGCCGGAGTTTTGGACATCCCTGCACTAGAACAATCAAAGTCACTTGTGTTCAATAAATGTCCAGTTTCAGATGTGACCAATTACAATATATCTTTGTTTTGCGGTTTTACCATTTAATGTTGTGTTTCCGTCTCACACAGGAGCGACACAGAACGTGCAATGCGAACAACATGGCACAGCTGTGCTTGAATTTCACTTCTCGTTCATATCTGGACCTGAAGATCTAATCTTCTCATGGATAAAATTGGAGACCATTGATGGAGACACGGAT
The DNA here is from genome assembly GCA_009667805.1 of Leptobrachium leishanense. NCBI lineage: Eukaryota > Metazoa > Chordata > Amphibia > Anura > Megophryidae > Leptobrachium > Leptobrachium leishanense. Next base: position 82,539 of record RXON01004559.1, on the reverse strand, counting down.
CCCGTGGTGATCTGTTTCTGGTATAAAGGTGCTGTGGAATATCAGGCGGATCAGTACAGGAATCGTACAGAGGTACACGCTGATGAGTCCAGTGGCAACCTGGAGCTGATACTGAAAGATGTGGAGAAATCAGACGAAGGGCTTTATAAATGTCAGGCCACTGGTATGAAAAGCCACAGAGAGAAGATCTATGAGCTGTACATTCAAAGTGAGTTGTGTCCTACAGAAGAGAAGCCATGACTTGGATAGAGGGAAGGGGTGATGGAAGGTGTGCGGGAGAGGTGAGGAGTAGGGATGAGCTGAACACCCCCCGAGTTCGGTTCAGACCCGAACCCGAGCTTTCCAAATGTTCAGATCCGAACCCGAACTCGAACTCAATACAAGTCAATGGGGCTGAAAATTCGGTTTTTAGAGTGCCCTCCAAGAGGGCATATATGCTAGATATTTGCCATAAAAGGTGTATGGGGGTCCGGGTAGTGCCCTGGGGGACAGGAAACAAGGACAAAAAGTAAAAAAAAAAAGTTTTTAAAGGGACAGTGAGTTTTCCATGAAATAAGGGTTAAAAATAAAAACGAAAAATTCCTTCAAATATCGTGCCTAGGAGGTCCCCATAACCTGCCCCTGAAGTGGCGGATTTCTAGGATGTATAGAAATATGTAAAAAACAAAAAATGACATTTCAAATGACGGTAAATGCTTTTCCTTTAATCTATCCATAAACAACTGCTTGGGCGGCAGTCTGTATGAAAAGAGGAGACATTTTCGTACACGCAGAAAAAGTTTACTGAATTTTTGCCGGTGAAAAGCAGGAGAATGACTGGAGAATGGAAAATTCTAGACCAAATAGCCGATTTGGAAAGTGAGATAAATGGGAGAATTTTTCTGGTTTGGCTATTTTGACCTAGAATTTTCTCTTCAGTCATTCTCCTGAGTTTCACCTTTCTCTGAATAACCCTGTCAGGGTTATTCAGAGAGCGGTGAAGAGCAGAAGAATGACTGAAGAATGGAAAATTCTAGGTCAAAATAGCCAAACCAGAAAAGGTTTCCCATTTAGGCTAGGGTCAGACTAGCGAATTTTTAACGTGCGTTTAGGCGCACTTAATCAAGCCGCACTAGCAGCAAATGACGGGCAATGACAGCCAATATCCGAAGTACGGTCGCGCGAAAGTCCGGCTGCGCAACGCAAGTGGAAAATTAACGCATTGTTTCGAGAACGTAGAACCGCTAGTACGGACGTACAGAGTGCGCTGCGTCCAATAGCGGCATGTGTGCATGATTTGGAGACGTCAGACCCTGTTCATGTCCGGCCAACATAACGTCCAGACACCCAAAGTTCCTGGTTTGGATCCGTAAAAAATCACGCACAAAAATGCGCATCGTATGACCGTTTTTGCGCATTCTGTGAAAAAATACGGCAATGCGTTCAGACGCACTTTTTGACGGTCGCTGCGAAAAATGCGTTAGTCTGACCCTAGCCTTATCTCACTTTCCAAATCGGCTATTTGGTCCAGATTGTTCTCTTTTCCTGCCATTCTCCTGGTTTTCACCTTTCTCTGAACAACCCTGAGAGAGAGGTGAAAGCCAGGAGAACTGGCAGGAGAAGAGAACAATCTAGACCAAATAGCCGATTTGGAAAGTGAGTTAAATGGGAGAATTTTTCTGGTTTGGCTATTTTGACCTAGAATTTTCACTTCTCCAGTTATTCTCCTGCTTTTCACCGCTCTCTGAATAACCCTGTGAATGTTTAATCCCGAGGTGAAAAATAACATTGCTTTAGATGTTAAAAGCGGGCAATGAGGAAATTTTGGATTTTTTTCAAACACCAATTAAATGCAGCATATTAGGAAGTTTTAGGAGGGAAATTAATTCTCAAATCTAAATCAGAAGCAGACACTACCCACCCCTCAGTACCTCAGTATAGTGTACAATGTATCAAATTGATAGGACCAGACAAAAACACCTGGTGTTATGCCCGTTTGTGAACAGAGGTCACAAAGATAATCTTTCCACGTACACATTAGTTTTAAATTCAATATCTAATAATGCTTATAATATTCTGCAGTAAAGAGTCCCTTTATTTCTAGATTTTTTTGTATTTTTTTTAAGCATTTTCTATACTTTTTCAAAATTTCCTTTTTTTTTTCGAACTCGAACCGAACACACCCAAAAAGTTCAAAGTTCGCGAACTTTCGAACAACCAAAGTTTGGGCCGAACTCCGAACCGTCCGAACCAAACAGCTCATCCCTAGTGAGGAGTTTCAGTCGGAGCTGGTATATAGCTTGATGGGGCAGTTTTGGTACAAAAAGTAAGGATAACAGGAGAAGAAAAAATCTTTCTTGATGGAGTTGGACGAGGTAGAGGGTATAGAAGGAGAACAAGAAAGAAAAGGAACGAGACAAGTAGAATGAAAAGAGCAGTGGAGATTAGTAGCAGGTGGAGCAGAAGAGGTAATAAATGTTAGTCTTGTGTTACATGTGATAGGTTATATAATAAAAGCATATGGCGGGTGGGGTGAGGGGCAACGCGTCCAAGTGACGTCCCTGAGTTTGCAAATCACCGCACTGGGATCGAGTAGAAGAAGCAAGAGGAGTTTATCTGAGCGAATGGAAAGCTCGAAAGAAACGAGGAAGGGAAACAGATACTGTCGAGCAAAGTATAAGGGATATTCTGCCTCCTGATTGGTTACGGATTTCTGGAGGAGGAGCAGAAAAGGGGAGGATCAAAGAATTTCTGGGCGTGTCCCACCTGATTCCTGTATGTTAAAGACAAAATAAACGCATCAGGAAATCCATCTAATTTTCCAGGAAACCGAATCGCGTGTTATTTCTGACACTGCTTGGCAGCAGAATGGTTAATCTTATGGATTGTATTATTACTATTATTATTATTATTATATAATAATTACTGATATTATTTTTTGTGTTCCAGATGACGCAGAACCCGATAAAACGTTCCCTCATGGAAAGGATATTCTATTTATAACCATCATGTTCCTGGTGATTTTCTCCACTCTGCTCATCTATTACCGTGAGTCCATACCCATAAACATTACCGTGAATCCATACACATTACCGTGAGTCCATACCCATAAACATTATCGTGAGACCATAAACATTACCGTGAGTCCATACCCATAAACATTACCGTGAGTCCATACCCTTAAACATTACCGTGAGTCCATACCTTTATACATTACCGTGAGTCCATACCCTTAAACATTACCGTGAGTCCATACCCTTAAACATTACCGTGAGTCCATACCCATAAACATTACCGTGAGACCATAAACATTACCGTGAGTCCATACCCATAAACATTACTGTGAGTCCATACACATTACTGTGAGTCCATACTCGTAAACATTACCATGAGTCCATACTCGTAAACATTACCGTGAGACAATACCCATAAACATTACCGTGAGACCAAAACATTACCGTGAGTCCATACCCATAAACATTACCGTGAGACCATAAACATTAGGAGATATGATAGAAACATTTATAATACGTAAAGGGAATCCACAAGGTAGAGGAAGGGAGTATATTTAAACGGAAACAAAGTAGCAAAACAAGAGGACATAGTCTTAGATTAGAGGGGCAAAGGTTTAAAAGTAACATCAGGAAGCATTATTTTACTGAGAGGGTGGTGGATACATGGAACAGCCTTCCAGTAGAAGTGGTAGAGGCCAAAACAGTAATTGAATTTAAGCAGGCATGGGATAGGCATAAGGCTATCCTAAACAAAAGATAAATCCAGATAAAGTATCCATGTAATTGGGTAGACTAGATGGGCCGAAAGGTCCATACCCATAAATATTACCGTGAGTCCATACACATTACCGTGAGTCCATACCCATAAACATTACCGTGAGTCCATACACATTACCGTGAGTCCATACTCTTAAACATTACCGTGAGACAATACCCACAAACATTACCGTGAGACCATAAACATTACTGTGAGTCCATACACATAACCGTGAGTCCATACTCTTAAACATTACCGTGAGACAATACCCATAAACATTACCGTGAGACCATAAACATTACTGTGAGACCATACCCTTAAACATTACCGTGAGTCCATACCCTTAAACATTACCTTGAGTCTATATCCATAAACATTACCGTGAGACCATAAACATTACCATGAGTCCATACCCATAAACATTACCGTGAGTCCATAAACATTACCGTGAGTCCATACCCATAAACATTACCGTGAGTCCATACACATTACCGTGAGTCCATACCAGTCCATTTAAATACGTAAAGGGAAGCCACAAGGTAGAGGAAGGGAGTATATTTAAACGGAAACAAAGTAGCAAAACAAGAGGACATAGTCTTAGATTAGAGGGGCAAAGGTTTAAAAGTAACATCAGGAAGCATTATTTCATTAAATCCTAAACAAAAGATAAATCCAGGTAAAGTATCCATGTAATTGGGCGACTAGATGGGCCGAAAGGTTCTTATCTGCCGACATTTTTCTATGTTTCTATGTTTCTATACCCTTAAACATTACCGTGAGTCCATACCCTTAAACATTACCGTGAGTCCATACCCATAAACATTACAGTGAGTCCATACCCTTAAACATTACCGTGAGTCCATACCCATAAACATTACCGTGAGACAATACCCATAAACATTACTGTGAGTCTAAAAACATTTTTTGTTATAGCATTCTGACAGGACATGACGTATACATATAATAATGCTATAATATGAATCTGCCGAGTCTGACGAAAATAACGATATATATATATATGTCTGGGTTTAAACATGATGAGCATAAAATGGTCTCAATGAGCTCAGCACACAGAGGTGAAAAGGCTCAGCAGTGAATGGGTTTAATGGAGCGAACTGAGCTCAGCACACAGAGGGGAATGGCTCAGCAGGGAAGGGGTTATTGAGGCGAAATCAGATCAGCACACAGAGGGGAATGGCTCAGCAGGGAAGGGGTTAATGGAGCGGAATGAGCTCAGCACACAGAGGGGAAATGACACTGCAGTGAATGGGGTTAATGGAGTGGAATGAGCTCAGCACACAGAAGAGAAATGGCTCAGCAGGGAAGGGGTTAATGGAGTGGAATGAGCTCAGCACACAGAGGGGAATGGCTCAGCAGTGAATGGGGTTAATGGAGTGGAATGAGCTCAGCACACAGGGGGAATGGCTCAGCAGTGAATGGGGTTAATGGAGTGGAATGAGCTCAGCACACAGAGGGGAAATGGCTCAGCAATCATTTTGTCTCAGTTTTGGTGATATTCGGCATTCTGTGAATAGACAAATTGATAGTTTTTCTATGGGATATTTTCGATGCTGCCGGATCGCACTGAATGGCGACAAACTGCAGAATATTTCCCTGCCAATTCTCCTGTATGTCTGGTGTCTGAAATCAATCCAAAACTAATTGAAATATCGCACAAATCGAATTGATATTTCAACAAATTTTGGTCCGAACTGATTAATTGCTGTCTGTAACGAGATCACTGGAAGACAAAATACGCTATGCACTATGGGAAACACATTAAAATACGCTATGCACTATGGGAAACACATTAAAATACGCTATGCACTATGGGAAACACATTAAAATACGCTATGCACTATGAGAAACATTAAAATACGCTATGCACTATGGGAAACACATTAAAATACGCTATGCACTATGAGAAACACATTAAAATACGCTATGCACTATGAAAAACATTAAAATACGCTGTGCACTATGAGAAACACATTAAAATACGCTATGCACTATGAGAAACACATTAAAATACGCTGTGCACTATGAGAAACACATTAAAATACGCTATGCACTATGGGAAACACATTAAAATACGCTATGCACTATGAGAGACACATTAAAATACGCTGTGCACTATGAGAAACACATTAAAATACGCTATGCACTATGAGAAACACATTAAAATACGCTATGCACTATGGAAACACATTAAAATACGCTGTGCACTATGAGAAACACATTAAAATACGCTATGCACTATGGGAAACACATTAAAATACGCTATGCACTATGGGAAACACATTAAAATACGCTATGCACTATGAGAAACACATTAAAATACGCTATGCACTATGAGAAACATTAAAATACGCTATGCACTATGGGAAACACATTAAAATACGCTGTGCACTATGGGAAACATTAAAATACGCTATGCACTATGAGAAACACATTAAAATACGCTATGCACTATGAGAAACATTAAAATACGCTATGCACTATGGGAAACATTAAAATACGCTGTGCACTATGGAAACATTAAAATACGCTATGCACTATGAGAAACACATTAAAATACGCTATGCACTATGAGAAACACATTAAAATACGCTGTGCACTATGGGAAACATTAAAATACGCTGTGCACTATGAGAAACATTAAAATACGCTATGCACTATGGAAACATTAAAATACGCTATGCACTATGAGAAACATTAAAATATGCTATGCACTATGAGAAACATTAAAATACGCTATGGGAAACACATTAAAATACGCTGTGCACTATGGGAAACATTAAAATACGCTGTGCACTATGAGAAACATTAAAATACGCTATGCACTATGGGAAACATTAAAATACGCTATGCACTATGAGAAACATTAAAATACGCTATGCACTATGGGAAACACATTAAAATACGCTATGCACTATGGGAAACATTAAAATACGCTATGCACTATGAGAAACATTAAAATACGCTATGCACTATGGGAAACATTAAAATACGCTATGCACTATGAGAAACACATTAAAATACGCTATGCACTATGAGAAACATTAAAATACGATGTGCACTATGGGAAACACATTAAAATACGCTATGCACTATGGGAAACATTAAAATACGCTGTGCACTATGAGAAACACATTAAAATACGCTATGCACTATGGGAAACACATTAAAATACGCTGTGCACTATGGGAAACATTAAAATACGCTATGCACTATGAGAAACATTAAAATACGCTATGCACTATGGGAAACACATTAAAATACGCTATGCACTATGAGAAACATTAAAATACGCTATGCACTATGAGAAACACATTAAAATACGCTGTGCACTATGAGAAACACATTAAAATACGCTATGCACTATGAGAAACACATTAAAATACGCTATGCACTATGAGAAACATTAAAATACGCTATGCACTATGGGAAACACATTAAAATACGCTATGCACTATGAGAAACACATTAAAATACGCTATGCACTATGAGAAACATTAAAATACGCTATGCACTATGGGAAACACATTAAAATACGCTATGCACTATGAGAAACATTAAAATACGCTATGCACTATGAGAAACACATTAAAATACGCTGTGCACTATGAGAAACACATTAAAATACGCTATGCACTATGAGAAACATTAAAATACGCTATGCACTATGAGAAACACATTAAAATACGCTATGCACTATGGGAAACACATTAAAATACGCTGTGCACTATGAGAAACACATTAAAATACGCTATGCACTATGAGAAACACATTAAAATACGCTATGCACTATGAGAAACATTAAAATAAGCTATGCACTATGGGAAACACATTAAAATACGCTATGCACTATGGGAAACATTAAAATACGCTATGCACTATGGAAACACATTAAAATACGCTATGCACTATGAGAAACACATTAAAATACGCTGTGCACTATGAGAAACATTAAAATACGCTATGCACTATGGGAAACACATTAAAATACGCTATGCACTATGGGAAACATTAAAATACGCTATGCACTATGGGAAACATTAAAATACGCTATGCACTATGGGAAACATTAAAATACGCTGTGCACTATAAGAAACATTAAAATACGCTGTGCACTATGGGAAACACATTAAAATACGCTATGCACTATGAGAAACACATTAAAATACGCTATGCACTATGGGAAACACATTAAAATACGCTATGCACTATGGGAAACATTAAAATACGCTGTGCACTATGAGAAACATTAAAATACGCTATGCACTATGAGAAACACATTAAAATACGCTATGCACTATGAGAAACACATTAAAATACGCTGTGCACTATGGGAAACATTAAAATACGCTGTGCACTATGAGAAACATTAAAATACGCTATGCACTATGGGAAACATTAAAATACGCTATGCACTATGAGAAACATTAAAATAAGCTATGCACTATGAGAAACATTAAAATACGCTATGCACTATGGGAAACACATTAAAATACGCTGTGCACTATGGGAAACATTAAAATACGCTATGCACTATGGGAAACATTAAAATACGCTATGCACTATGGGAAACATTAAAATACGCTATGCACTATGAGAAACATTAAAATACGCTATGCACTATGGGAAACACATTAAAATACGCTATGCACTATGGGAAACATTAAAATACGATGTGCACTATGAGAAACATTAAAATACGCTATGCACTATGGGAAACAATAAAATACGCTATGCACTATGAGAAACACATTAAAATACGCTATGCACTATGAGAAACATTAAAATACGCTGTGCACTATGGGAAACACATTAAAATACGCTATGCACTATGGGAAACATTAAAATACGATGTGCACTATGAGAAACACATTAAAATACGCTATGCACTATGGGAAACACATTAAAATACGCTATGCACTATGGGAAACATTAAAATACGCTATGCACTATGAGAAACATTAAAATACGCTATGCACTATGGGAAACACATTAAAATACGCTATGCACTATGAGAAACATTAAAATACGCTATGCACTATGAGAAACACATTAAAATACGCTGTGCACTATGAGAAACACATTAAAATACGCTATGCACTATGAGAAACACATTAAAATACGCTATGCACTATGAGAAACATTAAAATAAGCTATGCACTATGGGAAACACATTAAAATACGCTATGCACTATGAGAAACACATTAAAATACGCTATGCACTATGAGAAACATTAAAATACGCTATGCACTATGGGAAACACATTAAAATACGCTATGCACTATGAGAAACATTAAAATACGCTATGCACTATGAGAAACACATTAAAATACGCTGTGCACTATGAGAAACACATTAAAATACGCTATGCACTATGAGAAACACATTAAAATACGCTATGCACTATGAGAAACACATTAAAATACGCTATGCACTATGGGAAACACATTAAAATACGCTGTGCACTATGAGAAACACATTAAAATACGCTATGTGCACTATGAGAAACACATTAAATACGCTATGCACTATGAGAAACATTAAAAAAGCTATGCACTATGGAAACACATTAAAATACGCTATGCACTATGGGAAACATTAAAATACGCTATGCACTATGGGAAACACATTAAAAACACTATGCTATGAAAATATGATGAAACATTAAAATTACGCTATGCACTATGGAGACACATTAAAATACGCTATGCACTATGGGAAACATTAAAATACGCTATGCACACTGAGAAATTAAAATACGCTATGCACTATGGGAAACATTAAAATACGCTGTGCACTATAAGAATTAAAATACGCTGTGCACTATGGGAAACACATTAAAATACGCTATGCACTATGAGAAACACATTAAAATACGCTATGCACTATGGAAACACATTAAAATACGCTGTGCACTATGAGAAACATTAAAATAAGCTATGCACTATGGGAAACACATTAAAATACGCTATGCACTATGAGAAACACATTAAAATACGCTATGCACTATGGGAAACACATTAAAATACGCTATGCACTATGGGAAACATTAAAATACGCTATGCACTATGGGAAACATTAAAATACGCTATGCACTATGGGAAACATTAAAATACGCTATGCACTATGGGAAACATTAAAATACGCTATGCACTATGGGAAACATTAAAATACGCTATGCACTATAAGAAACATTAAAATACGCTGTGCACTATGGGAAACACATTAAAATACGCTGTGCACTATGGGAAACACATTAAAATACGCTATGCACTATGGGAAACATTAAAATACGCTATGCACTATGGGAAACACATTAAAATACGCTATGCACTATGAGAAACATTAAAATACGCTGTGCACTATGAGAAACATTAAAATACGCTATGCACTATGGGAAACACATTAAAATACGCTATGCACTATGGGAAACATTAAAATACGCTATGCACTATGGGAAACATTAAAATACGCTATGCACTATGGGAAACATTAAAATACGCTGTGCACTATGAGAAACATTAAAATACGCTGTGCACTATGGGAAACACATTAAAATACGCTATGCACTATGAGAAACACATTAAAATACGCTATGCACTATGGGAAACACATTAAAATACGCTATGCACTATGGGAAACATTAAAATACGCTGTGCACTATGAGAAACATTAAAATACGCTATGCACTATGAGAAACACATTAAAATACGCTATGCACTATGAGAAACACATTAAAATACGCTGTGCACTATGGGAAACATTAAAATACGCTGTGCACTATGAGAAACATTAAAATACGCTATGCACTATGAGAAACATTAAAATAAGCTATGCACTATGAGAAACATTAAAATACGCTATGCACTATGAGAAACATTAAAATAAGCTATGCACTATGAGAAACATTAAAATACGCTATGCACTATGGGAAACACATTAAAATACGCTGTGCACTATGGGAAACATTAAAATACGCTGTGCACTATGAGAAACATTAAAATACGCTATGCACTATGGGAAACATTAAAATACGCTATGCACTATGAGAAACATTAAAATACGCTATGCACTATGGGAAACACATTAAAATACGCTATGCACTATGGGAAACATTAAAATACGATGTGCACTATGAGAAACATTAAAATACGCTATGCACTATGGGAAACAATAAAATACGCTATGCACTATGAGAAACACATTAAAATACGCTATGCACTATGAGAAACATTAAAATACGATGTGCACTATGGGAAACACATTAAAATACGCTATGCACTATGGGAAACATTAAAATACGATGTGCACTATGAGAAACACATTAAAATATGCTATGCACTATGAGAAACACATTAAAATACGCTATGCACTATGAGAAACATTAAAATACGCTATGCACTATGAGAAACATTAAAATACGCTATGCACTATGGGAAACACATTAAAATACGCTATGCACTATGAGAAACATTAAAATACGCTATGCACTATGAGAAACACATTAAAATACGCTGTGCACTATGAGAAACACATTAAAATACGCTATGCACTATGAGAAACACATTAAAATACGCTATGCACTATGAGAAACATTAAAATACGCTATGCACTATGGGAAACACATTAAAATACGCTATGCACTATGAGAAACACATTAAAATACGCTATGCACTATGAGAAACATTAAAATACGCTATGCACTATGGAAACACATTAAAATACGCTATGCACTATGAGAAACATTAAAATACGCTATGCACTATGAGAAACACATTAAAATACGCTGTGCACTATGAGAAACACATTAAAATACGCTATGCACTATGAGAAACACATTAAAATACGCTATGCACTATGAGAAACACATTAAAATACGCTATGCACTATGGGAAACACATTAAAATACGCTGTGCACTATGAGAAACACATTAAAATACGCTATGCACTATGAGAAACACATTAAAATACGCTATGCACTATGAGAAACATTAAAATAAGCTATGCACTATGGGAAACACATTAAAATACGCTATGCACTATGGGAAACATTAAAATACGCTATGCACTATGGGAAACACATTAAAATACGCTATGCACTATGAGAAACACATTAAAATACGCTGTGCACTATGAGAAACACATTAAAATACGCTATGCACTATGGGAAACATTAAAATACGCTATGCACTATGGGAAACATTAAAATACGCTATGCACTATGGGAAACATTAAAATACGCTGTGCACTATAAGAAACATTAAAATACGCTGTGCACTATGGGAAACACATTAAAATACGCTATGCACTATGAGAAACACATTAAAATACGCTATGCACTATGGGAAACACATTAAAATACGCTGTGCACTATGAGAAACATTAAAATAAGCTATGCACTATGGGAAACACATTAAAATACGCTATGCACTATGAGAAACACATTAAAATACGCTATGCACTATGGGAAACACATTAAAATACGCTATGCACTATGGGAAACATTAAAATACGCTATGCACTATGGGAAACATTAAAATACGCTATGCACTATGGGAAACATTAAAATACGCTATGCACTATGGGAAACATTAAAATACGCTATGCACTATGGGAAACATTAAAATACGCTATGCACTATAAGAAACATTAAAATACGCTGTGCACTATGGGAAACACATTAAAATGCGCTATGCACTATGAGAAACATTAAAATACGCTGTGCACTATGGGAAATACGGAGCTGCAATAATAATAAACACTTTAGAATTAAAATACGCTTGTATCACTCGCAAACTGTAAGTGAAAGGGTTAAGTCGCTGCGTTTACACGTGTTATTGTTTGGGTATGGAAAGGAAGAAGGTCAGTATGGGCGCTCTTGTCTAGGTATGGGTGCTTGCTTTGGGTTTGCTGCCGTCTAGGAAATAGCACAGACTCTCGAATGGGTGTGCAGATATCGATAAAGGAAAGAAGGGAGGGGTTCCTATTGGCGCAACAATTGTGTACAACAAATCACAATGTCGTACTTATGAACCAATAGATGCATATAAATCTTTACGGTTCGTATAAAAGCAACTTCACTGGTGCAGATTTAAGATAAAGTGCTAATGTCACAGTTGGTGTGATATAAAGTGCAACAGTTTATGCAGTATAAGGTGCAACAATTTATAAATATTAAAGTGCAACAATGTATGCATTATTAAAGTGCAACAGTGACAACTTGGGTGCATGAAAAGAGCCAGCACAGCATGTTAATAGGTACAGATGTCCGTGTCAGCGTTATAGTGACCGGTGCAATCTGGGTATAGATGCTGGACGTCTATTAGTGAGTATACAAAAAAATGACCTTACACTGATTTCCCGTGTGTATTGAAGGTCTATTGTCCTTAATGTCCTTGTTTTCCAGAGGTCCTAAGATGGCAGAATATGCACTAAACGTGCTCTGCCTTATACTTGATGTGACGGCTCCTCCTATATCGTTGATTAACTCCACTCAAAATGGGAGATAAGGAACGGGGGAGCGAGAAGAAATAACAATAGTGCAGCAACGTTTTGATATTAATAAAATCTCTGGTGCTCAGTGATTGCGCACTTACAAGAGTCAGAGCCGCTTAAATCCGGGCTCTGGAGTGAAGCGCCTGGTGTCAACTATAGGGTGACCACTGCCCTTCTTTAATATAACGCCTTCAACTCAGGTGGAGAGACATAAAAAAGGGGAAAAAAAGTGCTCTCATGGCACAACATCAGTGGTTACTGACTTGCTATAGTGAAGGGGAGGTTGATTACACTCACCGATTTGGGAGCCTTATCACTCCAGGCTCAACCGTTGTGCGTGTGGTACTGCTCGATGGTGAGTACCTGGATCCCTCTTAGCTGTTTCTTTGGGTGCAAGTTGCGGTGTCCGTGGTGGATCCTGGAGAGCTGGCCTGGTCAAGTTGGTTTGAATTACCAGTTTAGGTTCAGTAACCAGATACTCCTGTATACTTGGATAGGGATTTATTCAATAAATTACATAGATTACAAATGCAATCAATAACACTCAATAAAAATAGGGGGGGATGGTGGTATCTCGAGACGCGTTTCGGCGCTATCTGCGCCTTCCTCAGCCGATAGAATAAGTGAAATGGGGGCGCCCCATTTCACTTATTCTATCGGCTGAGGAAGGCGCAGATAGCGCCGAAACGCGTCTCGAGATACCACCATCCCCCCCTATTTTTATTGAGTGTTATTGATTGCATTTGTAATCTATGTAATTTATTGAATAAATCCTATCCAAGTATACAGGAGTATCTGGTTACTGAACCTAAACTGGTAATTCAAACCAACTTGACCAGGCCAGCTCTCCAGGATCCACCACGGACACCGCAACTTGCACCCAAAGAAACAGCTAAGAGGGATCCAGGTACTCACCATCGAGCAGTACCACACGCACAACGGTTGAGCCTGGAGTGATAAGGCTCCCAAATCGGTGAGTGTAATCAACCTCCCCTTCACTATAGCAAGTCAGTAACCACTGATGTTGTGCATGAGAGCACTTTTTTTCCCCTTTTTTATGTCTCTCCACCTGAGTTGAAGGCGTTATATAAAGAAGGGCAGTGGTCACCCTATAGTTGACACCAGGCGCTTCACTCCAGAGCCCGGATTTAAGCGGCTCTGACTCTTGTAAGTGCGCAATCACTGAGCACCAGAGATTTTATTAATATCAAAACGTTGCTGCACTATTGTTATTTCTTCTCGCTCCCCCGTTCCTTATCTCCCATTTTGAGTGGAGTTAATCAACGATATAGGAGGAGCCGTCACATCAAGTATAAGGCAGAGCACGTTTAGTGCATATTCTGCCATCTTAGGACCTCTGGAAAACAAGGACATTAAGGACAATAGACCTTCAATACACACGGGAAATCAGTGTAAGGTCATTTTTTTGTATACTCACTAATAGACGTCCAGCATCTATACCCAGATTGCACCGGTCACTATAACGCTGACACGGACATCTGTACCTATTAACGTGCTGTGCTGGCTCTTTTCATGCACCCAAGTTGTCACTGTTGCACTTTAATAATGCATACATTGTTGCACTTTAATATTGTATAAATTGTTGCACCTTATACTGCATAAACTGTTGCACTTTATATCACACCAACTGTGACATTAGCACTTTATCTTAAATCTGCACCAGTGAAGTTGCTTTTATACGAACCGTAAAGATTTATATGCATCTATTGGTTCATAAGTACGACATTGTGATTTGTTGTACACAATTGTTGCGCCACTAGGAACCCCTCCCTTCTTTCCTTTATTGTTTGGGTATGAGCTGAGGTCACTGATTTTTTTTAAAAATTGTATTATTTATTTATTTATTTATTTATTTGCAGATCAGCAGAAATTAAACAGCGGGAATCGCGTCAGGTTCATAGTGTTTGCCGGGATTCTGCTGGTTGCGCTGGTTACCGCACTGGGGCTCTTTTGTTACTGGCACAAATGTG
Organism: Leptobrachium leishanense; assembly: GCA_009667805.1. Classification (NCBI taxonomy): domain Eukaryota; kingdom Metazoa; phylum Chordata; class Amphibia; order Anura; family Megophryidae; genus Leptobrachium; species Leptobrachium leishanense. The sequence continues at coordinate 67,284 of RXON01004559.1, read as the reverse complement.
AGTATTACAAGTATATATAAAGCGCGGGACAAAACCGAAAATAAAAACGGCTGTGTATGTCTGTGTGTCTGTGTGATGTATTCAGTAGGGATGAGCCGGACACTCCCGTGTTCGATTCGCATTCGAACTCAAACAATTTCAAAAGTTCGAGTTCGAACTCGAACATGAACCGAACTCAATGCAAGTCAATGGGACTCAAAAGTTCGATATTTTTTTTTTTTTAGAGTCCCCTCCAAGAGGGCATATATGCAAGATATTTGCCATAAAAGGTGTATGGGGGTCCAGGTAGTGCCCTGGGGGACAGGAAACAAGGACAAAAAATAAAAAAAAATTTTTTAAAGGAACAGTGAGTTTTCCATGAAATAAAATTCCTTCAAATATCGTGCCTAGGAGGTCCCCATAACCTGCCCGTGAAGTGGCGGATTTGTAGGATGTATAGAAACATCGCCATCAGAGACCCACACCTGACACCTAGCCACCCTTAAGGGGTTAAAATGCACAGGGACTGGCTACTATCCTGTTAGATGAGGGAATGTATTACAGTTGTGTTCAAAATGATTCAACCCCCAATGCTGTAAAGAGTTTTAGGGAATTTAGTGACATTTGTAATTGTATTCAGAATGAAATCCTACAAGGACTTTTTAAAGAACCATATGCAACTAAAATGACATCAATTGGTTTTGTAATACAGTAGTAAATGTTTCTTTTGTGAATTCTTCATTGACACAATTATTCAACCCCTTAAAGACTACCACTCTGAAGAACAGAGGTTCATTCAAGTGTTTTCAATCAGGTATAAGAAGAGTCGACTGCAGTATGCCAAAAGTCATGTGGACAAACCACAGAAGTTTTGGGATAGTGTTCTGTGGACTGATGAAACAAAATTAGAACCGTTTGGGCCCATGGATCAACGCTATGTTTGGAGGAGGAAGAACAAGGCCTATGAAGAAAAGAACACCTTGCCTACTGTGAAGCATGGCGGGGGGTCAATCATGCTTTGGGGCTGTTTTGCTTCTGCAGGTACAGGGAAGCTTCAGCGTGTGCAAGGTACCATGAATTCTCTTCAGTACCAGGAGATATTGGATGACAATGTGATGCAGTCCGTCACAAACCTGAGGCTTGGGAGACGTTGGACCTTTCAAGGACAATGATCCCAAGCAAACCTCCAAGTCCACTAGAGCATGGTTGCAGATTAAAGGCTGGAACATTTTGGCGTGGCCATCGCAGTCACCTGACTTAAATCCGATTGAGAACCTCTGGTGGGACTTAAAGAAAGCAGTTGCAGTGCGCAAGCCTAAGAATGTGACTGAACTGGAGGCTTTTGCCCATGACGAATGGGCGAAGATACCCGTAGATGGCTGCAAGACACTTGTGTCAAGCTATGCCTCACGTTTAAAAGCTGTTATAACTGTAAAAGGATGTTGTACTAAGTACTAAGATTGAATGTCACTTGGGGGTTGAATAAAACTGATAATGATGTGAGCACAGAAAAGACATTTGTGCTTATTTCATTATAAATGTTATGTTATATTTGTCTGACCTACACGTGCCTCTTTGATTTAATTGTAAGCAAGATGACTGAATGATCAAAATCAATATCAAACTGGCCAAAACACTCAATTTCAGTGGGGGTTGAATAATTTTGAACACAACTGTATATAAAATGGTGAAAACCAAATATATTTAAAAGGCCCACCAGTTCCCCCAATAGTCTCTTTCATGGGCCATAGTCTTTGCGCAGGAGGCCAGCGCACAGCCCCCTCCAAATCGCACAGTGACATTGTGTTCTGTGACATTTGGGTGCACTGATGCCTGTACCAGATTCATATCATTTTAATATTGGACCGCAGGGTCCAACCCTGCACTCTTCCACAATACCACAAAGGGGTTACGGTGGCAAGGCACTTGCTGCCACCAACGGCACAATATTTGGGTGCACTGCCACTGACGCCTGTACCAGATTTATATCATTTTAATATTGGACTGCAGGGTCCAATCCTGCACTCTTCCACAATACCACCGAGGGGTTACGGTGTGACGGCACTGTTGCCGACACTAAAAGCCCAATTTTAAAGCCCCTATTGTTACTTTCATCCAAAGCCTGCATAAGTTTCACCATAATTTAGCCAAAAAAAAAATCACTAAACTTGTTCTGCGTATCCTAAAACGTCTCCTCTTTTCATACAGGCTGCCGCCCCAAGCAGTTGTTTATGAATAGATTAAAGGAAAACCATTTACCGTCATTTGAAATGTCATTTTTGTTTTTAAATGTTTCTATACATCCTATAAATCCGTCACTTCACGGGCAGGTTATGGGGACCTCCTAGGCATGATATTTGAAGGAATTTTTTGGTTTTATTCTTAACCTTTATTTCATGGAAAAATCACTGTTACTTTAAAAACGTCTTTTTTTAATAAAAAAATTTCCTTGTTTCCTGTCCCCCAGGGCACTACCCGGACCCCCATACACCTTTTATGGCAAATATCTTGCATATATGCCCTCTAAAAAAATCAAACTTTCGAGTCCCATTGACTTGCATTGAGTTTGGTTCGTGTTCGAATGCGAACCGAACAAGGGGGTGTTCGGCCCATCACTAGTATTCAGCTGTGTATGTCTGAGTGTGCCTGCCTGGGTGTTTGTAGAATGCTGTGTGGTGCTGGATTGTCAGTGAAAGGCAGAGCATGTGTCAGATTGCAGAGCATTGCTGAGCGGGGTCTGTCAGGCACTACCTGAGCAACAGGAGGACAGACCCAGTGTGGCAATGTTCTAGAGAAAGTGAGTGTGACGAGCGCAGCCTGTGATCTGGGGTCTGAGATCCCAACACCAGCTCCAAAACTGGTATAGTGCCCTTCCCTCCAAAATCTGGATCTACCCCTAGGCGTGGCTTACGAAAAAAGCCTAGTCCCTACAGATTGTCACCAGTCTTCTCTGCTGCGGTGTATTCAGCAAGCACCACAGGGTCCCCGTAATGCAGGGAAAAGCTGCCGCAAACCTGTCAAACTCACCGCAAAAGGAGGGCGAATGCACACCGAAACCCACAAAAACATCTTGATTAAGGCTAGGGTCAGGCGAACGCATTTTTCAAGTCTACCGTCAAAAAGTGCGTCGGTGCTTCCGAACGCATCTTTTCACGAAAAACATGATAGCGGTCATACGATGCGCAATTTCGGCCGTGATATTTTTACGGATCCAAACCAGGAAACTTTGGGTGTCCGGACGCTATGTTGGCCGGACATGAGCAGCGTCTGACGTCTCCTAATCACGCACACACGCCGCTATGCGGACGCAGCGCACTCTGTATGTCAGTACTAGCGGTTTGACGTTCTTGCAAAAATGCATTCGTTTGCCGCTTGCGTCGTGCAGCCGGACTTTCATGCGGCCGTACTTCGTGTGTGGGACCTGCGTTGGACGTCATTTGCTGCTACCACGGCCGTAATAAAGTGCGGGTAAACGCACATTTGCACTGCGTCGTCTGACTCCAGCCTAACCCGCCGGAGACGCTGGAGAAACCCGAGCAGGAGCCGATGAGAGAGCAGAGCAGCCGCCGAAAAAAAAAGCCGACACCGCAGACGAAGGAGGTGAAGAAAAAAATAAAATAAATGTTTGCCTGAATGTTTGAAAAGTGAAACGCTGTTTCCGAAGAAACTACTGAGTGAAAATGTCTGGAATTTACATATAAAATCCAATGAATGATAATAAAAAGGTTTGATACAGAAAAAAGAAAACTATTAAAAGAAAAACGGAAAACAAAAGATGTTTAAAATATCCTAAAAAATCTATAAATAAAGAGACTCTTTGCTGCAGAATTTTATAATGAACGGTTTATTAGATATTGGATTAAAAGGGGAATATTTGCAACATTGAAGCCTATGGGATTCGCCTGAATAAACCTGTCGAATGAAACCACTGAACAGCGGGGCAATTCTGCAGCTTTTGCAGGTCATAGAGCTGGTGTCCGGCGCTAGCACTCGTAACCTTCAGCTTCAGTAAAGGCTATCCAGCCTGGAATCACGTCCTCAATGGGTCACTTGATGGTAGTGGAGAAAAAAAGAAGAAAAAGGGGGATTTTGTGCAGACTGTAATATCCCAATCAGAGTAATTACAAGACAGGGGATATACTCACATTTTATGGTGCCGATTTGAACAAACAGGCACCAATCAGAAGGCAGATCGGTGGATTAAATCGGGGGGCACCGATTCCCCTACCGGAGATCCAAGGAGCAGGAAACTCGATCCATGAGGGTAGTTGTTCCAGCAATCCTCAAAGACAAAAACAATAGAACATAGTGCAGCGGTTCTTGGTACAAAGAAAGAAGTTGCTGTAAAAAGGGGCTACTCACATATTGTGGTGCCTAAAACCAGACACCAAGTTGAAATGCCGCCGGTGAATTAATAGGAGCACCGAACCTCCTATCAATCTCAGCCACCTCGATCTGCTCCCCAAAGTACAGCAGGGACAGGGTAAATGGTAATAAAAGAGATTTATTGGTAAATCATAGTAATCCACACACCAAAACGCGTTTCGCCACGTTTAGCTTCCTCCGTTGGTGTAGATCCTTCTCCTGTGGACTTTATGATATTACCTTGTTTCAGTCTATTACTTCCTGTTTCTCAACCACTGGTGTCTCTGGCTCCACATGCTTATAGTATCTGATTTGTTTTTGAGTCTCAGTCACTGACGTTATTTTCATTTTATTCTGCAGACGGAGCGAAGCCCAACACACAGAGCCGCAATCTTGTAATTCTGGTTGTTTCTAGTTTGGTGATTCTGGCCGTTTCTCTGGTTTTCTTCATTTTCCACTTTTATAAAAGTGAGTATTAAAGCCACGATACCCATCATACCTCATATACAGAGCCTCGATACCCATCATACCTCATATACAGAGCCACGATACCCATCATACCTCATATACAGAGCCTCGATACCCATCATACCTCATATACAGAGCGTCGATACCCATCATACCTCATATACAGAGCCTCGATACCCATCATACCTCATATACAGAGCCTCGATACCCATAATACCTCATATACAGAGCCTCGATACCCATCATACCTCATATACAGAGCCTCGATACCATCATACCTCATATACAGAGCCACGATACCCTCATACCTCATATACAGAGCCTCGATATCATCAAACCTCATATACAGAGCCTCGATACCCATCAAACCTCATATACAGAGCCTCGATACCCTCATACCTCATATACAGAGCCTCGATATCATCATACCTCATATACAGAGCCTCGATATCATCATACCTCATATACAGAGCCACGATACCCATCATACCTCATATACAGAGCCACGATACCCATCATACCTCATATACAGAGCCTCGATATCATCATACCTCATATACAGAGCCTCGATATCATCATACCTCATATACAGAGCCACGATACCCATCATACCTCATATACAGAGCCACGATACCCATCATACCTCATATACAGAGCCACGATACCCATCATACCTCATATACAGAGAGGTGATACCCATCATCCCTCATATACAGAGCCTCGATACCCATCATACCTCATATACAGAGCCTCGATACCCATCATACCTCATATACAGAGCCTCGCTACCCATCATACCTCATATACAGGGCCTCGATATCATCATACCTCATATACAGAGCCTCGATATCATCATACCTCATATACAGAGCCTCGATACCCATCAAACCTCATATACAGAGCCTTGATACCCATCAAACCTCATATACAGAGCCTCGATACCCATCATACCTCATATACAGAGCCTCGATATCATCATACCTCATATACAGAGCCTTGATACCCATCATACCTCATATACAGAGCCACGATACCCATCATACCTCATATACAGAGCCTCGATATCATCAAACCTCATATACAGAGCCTCGATACCCATCAAACCTCATATACAGAGCCTCGATACCCTCATACCTCATATACAGAGCCTCGATATCATCATACCTCATATACAGAGCCTCGATACCCATCATACCTCATATACAGAGCAACGATACCCATCATACCTCATATACAGAGCCACGTTACCCATCATACCTCATATACAGAGCCACGATACCCATCATACCTCATATACAGAGCCTCGATATCATCATACCTCATATACAGAGCCACGATACCCATCATACCTCATATACAGAGCCACGATACCCATCATACCTCATATACAGAGCCACGATACCCATCATACCTCATATACAGAGCCTCGATATCATCATACCTCATATACAGAGCCTCGATATCATCATACCTCATATACAGAGCCTCGATACCCATCATACCTCATATACAGAGCCACGATACCCACATACCTCATATACAGAGCCACGATACCCATCATACCCATATACAGAGAGGTGATACCCATCATCCCTCATATACAGAGCCTCGATACCCATCATACCTCATATACAGAGCCTCGATACCCATCATACCTCATATACAGAGCCTCGCTACCCATCATACCTCATATACAGGGCCTCGATATCATCATACCTCATATACAGAGCCTCGATATCATCAAACCTCATATACAGAGCCTCGATACCCATCAAACCTCATATACAGAGCCTCGATACCCATCAAACCTCATATACAGAGCCTCGATACCCATCATACCTCATATACAGAGCCTCGATATCATCATACCTCATATACAGAGCCACGATACCCATCATACCTCATATACAGAGCCACGATACCCATCATACCTCATATACAGAGCCACGATACCCATCATACCTCATATACAGAGCCACGATACCCATCATACCTCATATACAGAGCCACGATACCATCATACCTCATATACAGAGCCACGATACCCATCATACCTCATATACAGAGCCTCGATACCATCATACCTCATATACAGAGCCTCGATACCATCATACCTCATATACAGAGCCACGATACCCATCATACCTCATATACAGAGCCACGATACCCATCATACCTCATTACAGAGCCACGATACCCATCATACCTCATATACAGAGCCCCGATATCATCATACCTCATATACAGAGCCTCGATATCATCATACCTCATATACAGAGCCACGATACCCATCATACCTCATATACAGAGCCACGATACCCATCATACCTCATATACAGAGCCACGATACCCATCATACCTCATATACAGAGCCACGATACCCATCATACCTCATATACAGAGAGGTGATACCCATCATCCCTCATATACAGAGCCTCGATACCCATCATACCTCATATACAGAGCCTCGCTACCCATCATACCTCATATACAGGGCCTCGATATCATCATACCTCATATACAGAGCCTCGATATCATCATACCTCATATACAGAGCCTCGATATCATCATACCTCATATACAGAGCCTCGATACCCATCAAACCTCATATACAGAGCCTCGATACCCATCAAACCTCATATACAGAGCCTCGATACCCATCATACCTCATATACAGAGCCTCGATATCATCATACCTCATATACAGAGCCTCGATATCATCATACCTCATATACAGAGCCTCGATACCCATCATACCTCATATACAGAGCCACGATACCCATCATACCTCATATACAGAGCCTCGATATCATCAAACCTCATATACAGAGCCTCGATACTCATCAATCCTCATATACAGAGCCTCGATACTCATCAATCCTCATATACAGAGCCTCGATACCCTCATACCTCATATACAGAGCCTCGATATCATCATACCTCATATACAGAGCCTCGATACCCATCATACCTCATATACAGAGCAACGATACCCATCATACCTCATATACAGAGCCACGATACCCATCATACCTCATATACAGAGAGGTGATACCCATCATCCCTCATATACAGAGCCTCGATACCCATCATACCTCATATACAGAGCCTCGATACCCATCATACCTCATATACAGAGCCTCGATATCATCATACCTCATATACAGAGCCTCGATACCCATCATACCTCATATACAGAGCCTCGATACCCATCATACCTCATATACAGAGCCTCGCTACCCATCATACCTCATATACAGAGCCTCGATATCATCATACCTCATATACAGAGCCTCGATATCATCATACCTCATATACAGAGCCTCGATATCATCATACCTCATATACAGAGCCTCGATACCCATCATACCTCATATACAGAGCCACGATACCCATCATACCTCATATACAGAGCCACGATACCCATCATACCTCATATACAGAGCCACGATACCCATCATACCTCATATACAGAGCCACGATACCCATCATACCTCATATACAGAGCCACGATACCCATCATACCTCATATACAGAGCCTCGCTACCCATCATACCTCATATACAGAGCCTCAATATCATCATACCTCATATACAGAGCCTCGATACCCATCATACTCATATACAGAGCCACGATACCCATCATACCTCATATACAGAGCCACGATACCCATCATACCTCTTATACAGAGCCACGATACCCATCATACCTCTTATACAGAGCCACGATACCCATCATACCTCATATACAGAGCCACGATACCCATCATACCTCATATACAGAGCCACGATATCATCATACCTCATATACAGAGCCTCGATATCATCATACCTCATATACAGAGCCACGATACCCATCATACCTCATATACAGAGCCACGATACCCATCATACCTCATATACAGAGCCACGATACCCTTCATACCTCATATACAGAGCCACGATACCCTTCATACCTCATATACATAGCCACGATACCCATCATCCCTCGTATACAGAGAGGTGATACCCATCATCCCTCATATACAGAGCCTCGATACCCATCATACCTCATATACAGAGCCTCGATACCCATCATACCTCATATACAGAGCCTCGCTACCCATCATACCTCATATACAGGGCCTCGATATCATCATACCTCATATACAGAGCCTCGATATCATCATACCTCATATAAAGAGCCTCGATACCCATCATACTCATATACAGAGCCTCGATACCCATCATACCTCATATACAGAGCCTCGCTACCCATCATACCTCATATACAGAGCCTCGCTACCCATCATACCTCATATACAGAGCCACGATACCCATCATACCTCATATACAGAGCCACGATACCCATCATACCTCATATACAGAGCCACGATACCCATCATACCTCATATACAGAGCCACGATACCCATCATACCTCATATACAGAGCCACGATACCATCATACCTCATATACAGAGCCACGATACCCATCATACCTCATATACAGAGCCACGATACCCATCATACCTCATATACAGAGCCACGATACCCATCATACCTCATATTCAGAGCCACGATACCCATCATACCTCATATACAGAGCCACGATACCCATCATACCTCATATACAGAGCCACGATACCCATCATACCTCATATACAGAGCCACGATACCCATCTTACCTCATATACAGAGAGGTGATACCCATCATACCTCATATACAGAGAGGTGATACCCATCATACCTCATATACAGAGAGGTGATACCCATCATACCTCATATACAGAACCACTATACCCACTGACACCTCATATACAGAACCACTATACCCACTGACACCTCATATACAGAACCACGATATCCGCTGACACCTCATATACAGAACCACTATACCCACTGACACCTCATATACAGAACCACCATACCCACCGACACCTCATATACAGAACCACGATACCCACTGACACCTCATATACAGAACCACGATACCCACTGACACCTCATATACAGAACCAAGATACCCACTAACACCTCATATACAGGGCCACGATACCCACTGACACCTCAAATACAGAACCACGATACCCACTGACACCTCATATACAGAACCACCATACCCACCGACACCTCATATACAGAACCACGATACCCACTGACACCTCATATACAGAACCACGATACCCACTGACACCTCATATACAGAACCAAGATACCCACTGACACCTCATATACAGGGCCATGATACCCACTGACACCTCAAATACAGAACCACGATACCCGTCATACCTCATATACAGAGCCACAATACCCACTGACCCCTCATATACAGAACCACGATACCCACTGACACCTCATATACAGAGAGACGATACCCACTGACACCTCATATACAGAGAGACGATACCCACTGACACCTCATATACAGAGCCACGATACCCACTGACACCTCATATACAGAACCACGATAACCACTTACACCTCATATACAGAGCCACGATACCCGCTGACACCTCATATACAGAGCCACGATACCCGCTGACACCTCATATACACAACCACGGTACCTGGGAATCCAGGTTTCTGATGGTTTACCATGAGTGGTAAAGCTTTGGAACTGGTGTGGAGCTCCACGGGGAAATAGAGGTCTTGCCTGGATCTACGGTGACCGAGCCTTTAGTTGTAACATTTATTTTCCAGAATATCAGAGGAAAAACTCTATAGAGGAAGCCCTCGCTCCGGGTCAAGAAAACCATGAATGTTCTGAAGAAGACGTCCCTCTAAATCCAAACATTCAAGTTTGCTCCATAGGAGACGTTCTTCTAAAACCAGGAATGCCTGTGTGAGCCACAGAAGGTGTCGTTCTAGGCCTCAGTCATTGTGGTGGCCTGGAGTCTTTTAAAATAGACACATAATAGATGGTGGAATGTAAGCGGTCATAGGGTGTAAGGCTTTCCTTGGTGTCACATACATAGGGGTGGGGGGTTTCACAAATGATGGAACTGGATAGAGTTTAGGTATTCCACGTGGAGCATCTCGCCGAGGAGGGCTGGTTGTTACGAAGCAGGTGCAGGTAACGTCAGAAGCCCTTTACTTTATACTATGGGTCATAGAACGTGTCAAAAGAAGGTGTTGTCTATAATTGTAACCCACCAGACGGACAAGAGACTTTTCCTCATAATTTGACATACAGAGATAACACATAATGTCACAAACTATCACAACAAAACCAATAGCAACAGTGACATCACTAGGGACTGACTTAGTGTCCGGCAGCCGGGAAATCCAAAATCCTGGTGACTCTGAGCGGGTTCTCCTCTGTTTCACCCCATGATCGGGGGAGCTGGGTGAGGGCCTCCTCATATCCTAACCTCTTTATAACTGTAACCTGGTCAAGATGAGCAGAGCGTCCGGTTAATAAACTGAAGACTCCCCCCTCTTAGAGCTCCTCAAAACGTCCCAGATAATAGCCCGTGTCACTTGTTACCGTGGATGTATGTTTTCAGCAGCCATAAATCCCCACATTTAGCCTCCATTTCCATTCCACTTGACTTTTGCCCCGTTTGTTCCACCGGCACGGACCTGTTCTCCTTTATGATATGGCTCTGTGTTTCTTGGCCGGCAGATCTTGGCGATGCGCAGTCACAATGTGCGTCTGACAAATGGCAGGAGCTGATCTTTTATTTAAAAGAATTTAAAAGTAATCTTGACCTGGCGGTTCCTCTATCGATGATTTGGACTCATAATAGTCACATGATTGCCCAGAGGAATGGGGGGTTTCACAATAAAGAGGGGGGGTAGCAGAAAATGTGTTTAAAGGATAGAGAATCCTGAGCTGGTTCATCCTGGTGATACATATCATCCGGTCTAGATAGAGAAGAGGCCCAACACATTTTGGGGAAGAAGTGGTTCCTTCAAAAGAGACTGAGAAGGTCCGGTTTGATAGATTGGAGCTGAGCCAGTCGAGGGCAATGTGATAGAATCCCAACATGCCAAGTGTTTGTAGAGGAACGGGGTGGATTACAGTCAGCGGAGAGGTCCAGCAGGAGTTGGGTTTAGATCATTGTTGTGTTAGTGAGAGCAGGGGAGGTGAGAGGATGGAAACCAGATTGTAGAGGGTCTGGTGAGGAGTTGTAGGTCAGAAAGTCAGTTGGTTGTACACCAGCCCTTCGTGAGCTTTGAGGCTCGAGGAGCAGTGACCTGGGGCAGGAGTGGTCAGGTGACTGAGTCGAGTGAAGGCTCTTTGAGAATTGGGAGGACAATTGCATGTTAGAAGCTGAGTAGAACAATGCTAGAGGTGAGAACGCAGGTGAAGCTGTGGGTCAGCAGCAGAGGTAGAGCAGTGTTTCTTGCGCTTGTCCTCAGGTCCCCCTAACAGGACAGATTTTAAGGGATACCTTGAGGAAATGCCGAATGAATGCTGCAATCCCTGAGCAGCAAATCATATCACCTGTGCTTCACGTATCCTGCAAACCTGGCCTGTTAGGGGGATCTGAGGACAGGTGAGGAAAATGACTGCAGAAGGCCAGTGGTTCCCGACCCTGGGCCTCAAGTACCCATAACAGGCCAGGTTTTAAGGATTAGCTTTGGGGAAACGCAGACTGAATCCTGCAATCCCTGAGAAGCAAATCATATCACCTGTGCTGTGCTTCTCATGGCCTGCAAACCCAGTCTGTTATAGGCATCTGAGGACCAGGGTTTGGGAAACAGCAGTGGAAGGGTTAGTGGATGGGGCGTAGAAGGTTGTGAGGGTTACGTTTGAGTGGAAGTGAGAGATTGCAGGTAAGTGGATGAAGGTCAGAGAGGGGAAATGGATTGCAAGAGAAAGTAGACGCTTTGCAGAGCCTGGAGAAGGTCCATGTTGTGACGGCCAGTCTTTGTAGGAGAGCGTGAGAACTGAAAGAGGAGGAGGAAAGCGGTTTAAGAAGGTAGCTTGGAGGCAGCAGGAGCAGGTTAGCGAAGCTGAAATCTCCAAGAGTAAGAGTTGGTGTAAGTGAAGAAAGTGAGACGATGCGATGAGATGACAATAATGAGCTGTGAAGCAGATCCGTGCCGGTGAACACCAACAGAGAGTAATGTAAGGAGGGGCAGGCGGCCTGGGCTGGGAGGAATATCCTAACCCCACCACCTTGCTCATCACTCAGGGGCGGATCCAGACACAGGTTTCAGGGGGCGGGCGCACTGCAGTGTTGGCTAAGAGCTGGTGTTGGGTTCGCAGTGATGGCAGAGCGGACACCGGCTCACAGGCTGTGCTCACACTCACTCTCTCCAGTACATCGCTGCACAGGGTCTGTCCTCCTGCAGCTCAGGTGATGCTTGACAGACCCCAGCACAGCAATGTTCTGCAGTCTGCAATCTGGTACATGATCTGCCTGTCACAGAGAATCCAGCACCACCAGCAATAGCATACACAGGAGCAGACACACACACACCCCATACATACATAGATACACATATTTAGGGAAGTCGCTGGAGGCAGGCTCAGAAATGAGGCTATTCCCAGACATTGCAACCAATCAGAGCCATTTATAGCAAAGTATATTATTCACAGCGAGTGATGTCTAACAGCATTTATTATAGTTTACAGACTCATTGCTGAGAGTGTCATTGTATGCAGCTCTGTTATATACCCACACCCTGAATATATGGAGAAGCCCCTAAAAAGAGGGACAGGGAGAACTGGGCCCAAAGTAGGGACATTTGGGAGGTACACACACACACAGTATAGATTGATTGAGTGTATTCAGTTAATAGTTTTGTCTAGGCAACTCTGGGGGCTAGATATAGAGAAGTTAACCCCTTCACTTCTGAGCCATTTAACTGCCGTCTGCTGAGCTAATTCTGACCATTTTCTGAAGTCGTGTTTTAATGCAGAACCCAGACAAATTATATATCATGTGTAACGTGGGTGATTCCGTGTCCACGTGCAGAATGCTCCCCTCGCTTTCAGTATCTCGCAGAACTACTGATTCTGGCCCAAAACTCAGTGAAACACAGGAGATCCTTGCAGGTTCAACCCAAAATGGAGACAGAGTTTATTTCACTTTACCATTTGAAAAACACACACACACACACAGGGGAATGTACAGAAACAATGGGAACACTCCCAGCATTGAAAAAATGGCTTGGGGATTCGGAATCTGGTTACAGCTGTGTCCACAGGGGAGTGTGATGCAAGTATGGCCACACAAAGGAATCCAAACTCAAAGGAAAAGAACAACACAGCAAATACAACCGGAGACTCCACAATAAATACATAGGGAATATTAATAGAACACTAACATCTGGGAATAGGGCACAGAAAACACAACCACCCTGCATCTAGAATTGCAGATACAGGGTGACTTTAACAAAGGAAAGAGCAGGAAAACAATCTAAAACTTTGTTACATTTTTAGGCCCATGTTCTTTGAGTCCAAAGTGACGCACGTCACATCATGTTTTCAGCATCTCAGTAGATTCACAATATATTATTACTGTGTGTATACCTCTTGTCACGTCAGAATGTTAGAACAAAAAAATGGCTAAAAGTGTCACTTTCCATTCAGATTTCAGCCATTTTCACAGGGGTAAATTTATTTTCCCACATTTTATCATCCAGACCTTTGTGTTTCTATATCTAACTTAGAAATGGAAAATCCGTCATTGCACTTTTTACGGAAATAGAAAAATAAACAAATTTAAATCTGGCCTGGAACTGGAGATACAGGGGTCACAAACTGGAACTGGAGATCACAGGATCCCTCCTATCTACTACAATGGGATTTAAGCTCAAAGGGCTAGTGGCTCTTGCTCCCTGCGCCCCCCGGATACGTTAGTGTCCTTCCCAAGTCTGGGAATGTGGTCCTGCACCTCGGCCCTCTTGCTCGATGTGGTCCTGCACCTCGGCCCTCTTGCTCGATGTGGTCCTGCACCTTGGCCCTTTTGCTTGATGTGGTCCTGCACCTCGGCCCTCTTGCTTGATGTGGTCCTGCACCTCGGCCCTCTTGCACGATGTGGTCCTGCACCTCGGCCCTTTTGCTTGATGTGGTCCTGCACCTCGGCCCTCTTGCTCGATGTGGTCCTGCACCTCGGCCCTCTTGCTCGATGTGGTCCTGCACCTCGGCCCTTGTGCTCGATGTGGTCCTGCACCTCGGCCCTCTTGCTCGATGTGGTCCTGCACCTCGGCCCTTTTGCTTGATGTGGTCCTGCACCTCGGCCCTCTTGCTTGATGTGGTCCTGCACCTCGGCCCTCTTGCACGATGTGGTCCTGCACCTTGGCCCTTTTGCTTGATGTGGTCCTGCACCTCGGCCCTCTTGCTCGATGTGGTCCTCCACCTCGGCCCTCTTGCACGATGTGGTCCTGCACCTCGGCCCTTTTGCTTGATGTGGTCCTGCACCTCGGCCCTCTTGCTCGATGTGGTCCTGCACCTCGGCCCTCTTGCTCGATGTGGTCCTGCACCTCGGCCCTCTTGCTCGATGTGGTCCTGCACCTCGGCCCTTGTGCTCGATGTGGTCCTGCACCTCGGCCCTCTTGCTCGATGTGGTCCTGCACCTCGGCCCTCTTGCTCGATGTGGTCCTGCACCTCGGCCCTCTTGCTCGATGTGGTCCTGCACCTCGGCCCTCTTGCTCGATATGGTCCTGCACCTCGGCCCTCTTGCTCGATGTGGTCCTGCACCTCGGCCCTCTTGCTCGTGGCTTTTAATTCATCATTTTATATCTTATTAAGAATAAAGGACATTTTATGCCGTTGTATTTAGGCTGTAGTGATAAAATGTAGCACTGTTTGGGTTTCCTTACGGTGCTTTATGTATACGGTGTCTGGGAAGGAAGGTTTTCATTATATTAAACATGAAATATTTAGGGAATTGGGGAGAATGAGTTTTTTTTATACTGATTTATGTTGCTTTAAGTGAATCTATTCCATGATTTAAGTGCTTTTTGTCACACACTGGACTATTAATGTATGCTGCAATAAAATATACCTCTGCATATTGTGCTCACTGTAATCTCCACATTGTATATCCTGTGATACAGCCGCTGCACACCGGGATCAGAGCTCCTGCATTTCTTTATTGTGCAGTCATGGAACTTGCAGGGTACAACAATAAAATAAACATATATAAAACAAATACCTTCTTCTTTATGCGGAGGCTGAATAAACATTCAGAATTCCTGTCTGAAATACTGGGCGGCTAAGCCGCTTACCAAACACACTTTTCTTATGCCCAGGATTGCGCTTCTTTCATTGCTGCCCTCAGCACCAACACTGCCCTCTCAGAGGGAACCACATCTCCTATAAGGGCAGGGCAGACCTAATCAGGAATCGGCTGTGCGTTAACCCTATAGGGGAAAAAGGGAGTTCTCCATTCACCTGTTGATAAACCTGTATCTCCTAATCACTCTATCACAATACATCTAACAGTCACTCCCACCGCATAAAAAAAGGTGCACATGTATGGTCCAAAACTGACATTGTGACCTGATAATAAACATAAGATGTGGCATAATAACGTGCATCAAAGTGCAATAGTGCTCAATAAAAAAATGACACATTGCGAGTCAGATCTGTGTATACTATACCGCGTGAAAATAATTCATTTACTGCTGCTGAAGCACAGCTTTGAGTCACGTCGCTGCGTGGAAAGGCTATAATCTTTGGTGGGGAAGCCTGGAAGAGCTGCGAGGGAAACCCAATGGCGGAGAAACTCTGATACCTGCACCGAGATCCGGCACCGCTTTGTTTTGTGATTTGGGTTACGTGGTTATAGGGTTAACCCCTTCTATCTGAGGTCCGTCGGCTCACACCTCTACGCCATTTACTTTTTACAGTTTCTTCTTAACCTGCAGTGTTTATTGCCTCTAATAAAAACCAGCTGAAGTGGCCAAAGCTTCGCCCCGTGCGCTTTCACTTTCCATTTACTCTCAAACAACTACATTCCTTAAAACCGGTTTCACGCCTCAGTATCACAACTCAGAGTAACGTGACATCGTTTCACATAAACACAGATTCACTTTGTATCTGCAGCGTCTGAGTGCGGTGAGTGTCACTGCGGCGTGCGGGGGTTAACCTCTATTATTATGCGATCATGACGGACACACGGGATCCCGGGGAATAGGGTTTATCATGTGATTGTGACGGACACGTGGGATCCCTGGGAATAGGGTTTATCATGTGATCGTGACGGACACGCGGGATCCCGGGGAATAGGGTTTATCATGTGATCATGACGGACACGCGGGATCCCTGTGAATAGGGTTTATCATGTGATTGTGATGGACACGCGGGATCCTTGGGAATAGGGTTTATCATGTGATCATGACGGACACGCGGGATCCCTGTGAATAGGGTTGATCATGTGATCGTGACGGACACGCGGGATCCCGGGGAATAGGGTTTATCATGTGATCATGACAGACACGCGGGATCCCTGTGAATAGGGTTTATCATGTGATCGTGACGGACACGCGGGATCCCGGGGAATAGGGTTTATCATGTGATCATGACGGACACGCGGGATCCCTGTGAATAGGGTTTATCATGTGATTGTGATGGACACGCGGGATCCTTGGGAATAGGGTTTATCATGTGATCATGACGGACACGCGGGATCCCTGTGAATAGGGTTGATCATGTGATCGTGACGGACACGCGGGATCCCGGGGAATAGGGTTTATCATGTGATCATGACGGACACGCGGGATCCCGGGGAATATGATTTATCATGTGATCGTGATGGACACGTGGGATCCCTGTGAATAGGGTTTATCATGTGATCGTGACGGACACGCGGGATCCCTGGGAATAGGGTTTATCATGTGATCGTGACGGACACGCGGGATCCCGGGGAATATGGTTTATCATGTGATTGTGACGGACACGTGGGATCCCGGGGAATAGGGTTTATCATGTGATTGTGACGGACATGTGGGATCCCTGGGAATAGGGATTATCATGTGATCGTGCCTAGGAGGTGCCCATAACCTGCCCGTGAAGTGGCGGATTTCTCGGATGTATAGAAATATGTAAAAACCAAAAAATGACATTTCAAATGACGGTAAATGCTTTTCCTTTAATCTATCCATAAACAACTGCTTGGGGCGGCAGCCTGTATGAAAAGAGGAGACTTTTTCGGACATGCAGAAAAAGTTTACTGATTTTTTGGCGGTGAAAAGCAGGAGAATGACTGGAGAATGGAAAATTCTAGACCAAATAGCCGATTTGGAAAGTGAGATAAATGGGAGAATTTTTCTGGTTTGGCTATTTTGACCTAGAATTTTCTCTTCAGTCATTCTCCTGAGTTTCACCTTTCTCTGAATAACCCTGTCAGGGTTATTCAGAGAGCGGTGAAAAGCAGGAGAATGACTGGAGAATGGAAAATTCTAGGTCAAAATAGCCAAACCAGAAAAATTCTCCCATTTAGGCTAGGGTCAGACTAGCAAATTTTTAACGTGCGTTTAGGCGCACTTAATCACGGCCACACTAGCAGCAAATGACGGGCAATGACGGCCAACATACGAAGTACAGTCGCACTAAAGTCCGGCTGCACAACGCAAGTGTAAAATGAACGCATTTTTTCGAGAACGCAGAACCGCTAGTACGGACGTACAGAGTGCGCTGCGTCCACTAGCGGCGTGTGTGCGTGATTTGGAGACGTCAGACTCTGCTCATGTCCGGCCAACATAATGTCCAGACACCCAAAGTTTCCTGGTTTGTATCCATAAAAAATCACGCACAAAAATGCGCATCGTATGACCGTTTTCGCGCAATCCGTGAAAAATACGGCAATGCGTTCGGACGCACTTTTTGACGGTCGCTGCGAAAAATGCGTTAGTCTGACCCTTATCTCACTTTCCAAATCGGCTATTTGGTCGAGATTGTTCTCTTTTCCTGCCATTCTCCTGGTTTTCACCTTTCTCTGAACAACCCTGAGAGAGAGGTGAAAGCCATGAGAACTGGCAGGAGAAGAGAACAATCTAGACCAAATAGCCGATTTGGAAAGTGAGTTAAATGGGAGAAATTTTCTGGTTTGGCTATTTTGACCTCGAATTTTCACTTCTCCACTTATTCTCCTGCTTTTCACCGCTCTCTGAATTACCCTGTCAATGTTTAATCCCGAGGAGAAAAATAACATTGCTTTAGATTGTTTTCAAACACCAGTTAACCACTTGGCTGCTATGGACGCACTCACTCCAGTGGTTCTCCTTTGCTATGGACGCGCTGAGCGCGTCCATGCACAGGCAGCAGCAATCCGCCGGATTTCAGGCGCCCCCCCCGCATGTGCGGAGGAAGCGCCTGAAAGGGAGGGGGGGACCTCTCTCCCTCCCGATCGCCGGGGGGCAGAGGGTTAATCCAGGCACCGTTTGGAAGGGCACAGCCTGCCCTTCCAAATGGTGGCTGTGATTAACCCCTGGGGAGCCGGATCACGAATCGGCGCTGAAAAGCGCCGGATCGTGATCCTCTCCTGGAGCTGGCCGACATCTTGGATGTCGGCCAAGCCTCCAGGAACTCCCCTGAGGACTGGCGTCATCATGCATAGCACGATGACGCCAGTCCTGGAGTTAACCCCTAGCTGCCACCAATGGTGGAGATAGGGGGTTCAAATGAACCCCTATCTCCTGATCTGTGGCAGCTAGGGGTTAATGTTTGATATCGTTGGATTGGCCAGAGCATGGCCTTTCCAAGGATACTAAACATGAGCATGAAAAATGTTTTTAATAAAAAATAAAAATAAAAAAATAAAAATATTTAAAAAAAAAATTCTAATTGTTTGTTTTTGTTTTGTTAATGCAGTAATATTGTTCCCATTTCAATTATAATGTGAACAATAATGCTGCACTAACGATTTTTGTATGCAGTGCGTTTGTTAAAAAAAGCGAAATTTTCCCCAAAAAAAAATGTAACGAGACCCCATTTCCAATTTTTTTAACAAGCGCACCCCATACAAAATATAACCGCAAACGATCGCATGTTAAAATGTGAAAAAAAAACTTTACACATAATAAATTATTGAAAATTCTAATTTTATTGCATTTTTTGTTATAATATACAGACATGACATAACGTATACATATAATAATGACATATTATGAATCTGCCAAGTCTGCCGAAAAGATCGATATATAATATGTCTGGGTCATATATCAAAATATGGCTACAAAACGCAGTTAAACATGATGAGTGAAAGCGGTAAAAATGACCTCAGCACAGAGGTGTGAAAAGCCTCAGCAGCGAAAGGGTTAAATGCAGCATATTAGGATGTTTTAGGGAAATTAATTCTCAAATCTCAATCAGAAGCAGACACCACCCCACCCCCTCACTATATTGTACAATGTATCAAATTGATTACCATACTAAAAACACCTGGTGTTATGCCCGTTTGTGAACAGAGGTCATTTAGAGTTGATAATCTTTCCACGTACACATTCGTTTTTAATTCAATATCTAATAAACCGTTGCTTATTATATTCTGCAGTAAAGAGTCTCTTTATTTCTAGATTTTTTTGTATTTTTTTAAGCATTTTCTATACTTTTTTCATAATTTCTTTTTTTTTCGAACTCGAACCGAACACGCCCAAAAAGTTTGAAAATCGCGAACTTTTGAACTGCCAAAGTTCGGGTCGAACTCCGGACCGTCCGAACCTGAGCAGCTCATCCCTATTTATCATGTGATCGTGATGGACACGTGGGATTCCTGGGAATAGGGTTTATCATGTGATCGTGATGGACACGCGGGATCCCGGGGAATAGGATTTATCATGTGATCATGACAGACACGTGGGATCCCTGGGAATAGGGTTTATCATGTGATCACGATGGACACGTGCGATCCCTGGGAATAGGGTTTATCATGTGATCGTGATGGACACGTGGGATCCCTGGGAATAGGGTTTATCATGTGATCACGATGGACACGCGGGATCCCTGGGAATAGGGTTTATCATGTGATCATGAGGGACACGTGGGATCCCTGGGAATAGGGTTTATCATGTGATTGTGATGGACACGCAGGATCCCGGAGAATAGGGTTTATCATGTGATCATGACGGACACGTGGGATCCCGGGGAATAGGGTTTATCATGTGATTGTGATGGAGATGCTGGATCCCTGGGAATAGGGATTATCATGTGCTCATGACAGACACGTCTGTGACATGACAGACACGTGGGATCCCTGGGAATTGTCAGGCTCGTGCCGGGATGGAGTCAGGGCGTGGCCTTATGTTTATTTTCCCAGGCGCTGGGGGAGAGCAAATCAGGCAGACACAGGAAGCAGTATAAGTATATTAAGTGTATTCTCAAGGTAAGCACACAGCAACAGTCTTATATACACTTGCAGAATACTGAAAACAAATAGACAAGTCCTTCTTCACAAAGGTAGTCTCTTCTACTTTACCAGGGATAGTGGGCTAGGTAGTGTTCCCCAAGAAGGAACCAGGAGCTCTTCACAAAAGGTACCTTGAACACAGATAGCCACAGGTGTAGTCTGGAGACGCCAGGGATAGTGGGCTAGGCAGTGTCCACTGCTGACTAGAGATGAGCTGTTCGGGTTCGGACGGTTCGGAGTTTGACCCGAACTTTGGCAGTTCGAAAGTTCGCGAATTTTGAACTTTTTGGGCATGTTCGGTTCGGGTTCGAAAAAAAAAAGAAATTTTGAAAAAAGTATAGAAAATGCTTAAAAAAATACAAAAAAATCTAGAAATAAAGAGACTCTTCACTGCAGAATATTATAAGCAACGGTTTATTAGATATTGAATTAAAAACGAATGTGTACGTGGAAAGATTATCAACTCTAAATGACCTCTGTTCACAAACGGGCATAACACCAGGTGTTTTTAGTCTGGTAATCAATTTGATACATTGTACAATATACTGAGGGTGGGGTGGTGTCTGCTTCTGATTGAGATTTGAGAATTAATTTCCCTAAACCATCCTAATATGCTGCATTTAACTGGTGTTTGAAAAAAATCTAAAGCAATGTTATTTTTCACCTCGGGTTTAAACATTCACAGGGTTATTCAGAGAGCGGTGAAAAGCAGGAGAGTAACTGGAGAAGTGAAAATTCTAGGTCAAAATAGCCAAACCAGAAAAATTCTCCCATTTATCTCACTTTCCAAATCGGCTATTTGATCTAGATTGTTCTCTTCTCTTGCCAGTTCTCCTGGCTTTCACCTCTCTCTCAGGGTTGTTCAGAGAAAGGTGAAAACCAGGAGAAGAGCTGGAAAAGAGAACAATCTGGACCAAATAGCCGATTTGGAAAGTGAAATAAGGCTAGGGTCAGACTAACGCATTTTTCGCAGCAACCGTCAAAAAGTACGTCCCAACGCATTGCCGTATTTTTTCACGGATTGTGCGAAAACGGTCATACGATGCGCATTTTTGTGCATGATTTCTTACGGATCCAAACCAGGAAACTTTGGGTGTCTGGACGTTATGTTGGCCGGACATGAGCAGGGTCTGACGTCTCCAAATCACGCACACACGCCGCTAGTGGACGCAGCGCACTCTGTACGTCCGTACTAGCATTTCTGCGTTCTCGAAAAAATGTGTTCATTTTCCACTTGCGTTGCGCAGCCGGACTTTCGTGCGACCGTACTTTGTATATTGGCCGTCATTGCCCGTCATTTGCTGCTAGTGCGGCCGTGATTAAGTGCGCCTAAACGCACGTTAAAAATTCGCTAGTCTGACCCTAGCCTAAATGGGAGAATTTTTCTGGTTTGGCTATTTTGACCTAGAATTTTCCATTCTCCAGTCATTCTCCTGCTCTTCACCGCTCTCTGAATAACCCTGACAGGGTTATTCAGAGAAAGGTGAAACTCAGGAGAATGACTGGAGAATAGAAAATTCTAGGTCAAAATAGCCGAACCAGAAAAATTCTCCCATTTATCTTACTTTCCAAATCGACTTTTTGGTCTAGAATTTTCCATTCTCCTGCTTTTCACCACCAAAAAATCATTTGCAATGTCATTTTTTGGTTTTTACATATTTCTATACATCCTAGAAATCCGCCACTTCACGGGCAGGTTATGGGGACCTCCTAGGCACAATATTTGAAGGAATTTTTCATTTTTATTTTTAACCCTTATTTCATGGAAAACTCACTGTCCCTTTAAAAACGTTTTTTTTTTTACTTTTTGTCCTTGTTTCCTGTCCCCCAGGGCACTACCCGGACCCCCATACACCTTTTATGGCAAATATGTAGCATATATGCCCTCTTGGAGGGCACTCCAAAAAACCGAATTTTCAGCCCCATTGACTTGCATGGGGGTTCGGGTTCGGTCCCGAACAAATGGGAAGTTCAGGTTCGGGCTCGAACCGAACTCGGGGAGTGTTCGGCTCATCCCTACTGCTGACAAGATCCACAGGGCTGGAACCAGGAGCTCTTTGCAAAAGGCCTTGATGTAACGCAGGCAGATGAATAAGGAACACTTTAGAATAACAATAACAGTACAGAGGAATTTTGGGAATACAGACAGACTCAGGGAGAGGCGGCTCACAACTCCTCACAAGTAAAGGGCAGGGAACACAAAATGAGAGAGCCCAGAGAGAAGGTTGTAACCAGGTTATATAAGCACACCCACTCAGGAGCTGGCACAGGTAATTAACCGCTGAGTGGACGCAGACATAGAGTAACAGAACATATGATGAATAAGCAGGCTTCTCGGGCTGAGGCATGACTGGAATAGGGTTTATCATGTGATCGTGATGGACACGCGGGATCCCTGGGAATAGGGTTTATCATGTGATCGTGACAGACACGTGGGATCCCAGGGAATAGGGTTTATCAGTTGATCTTGACGGACACGCGGGATCCCTGGGAATAGGGTTTATCATGTGATCGTGACAGACACGTGGGATCCCTGGGAATAGGGTTTATCATGTGATCATGATGGACACGTGGGATCCCTGGGAATAGGGTTTATCAGGTGATCTTGATGGACATGTGGGATCCCGGGCAATAGGGTTTATCATGTGATCAGGATGGACACGTGGGATCCCTGGGAATAGGGTTTATCATTGTGATCATGATGGACACGCGGGATCCCTGGGAATAGGGTTTATCATGTGATCGTGATGGACACACGGGATCCCTGGGAATAGGGTTGATCATGGGATCACGATGGCCACGCGGGATCCCTGTAAATAGGGTTTATCATGTGATCGTGATGGACACGCGGGATCCTTGGGAATAGGGTTTATCAAGTGATCGTGATGGACACGCGGGATCCCTGGGAATAGGGTTGATCATGGGATCACGATGGCCACACGGGATCCCTGTAAATAGGGTTTATCATGTGATCGTGATGGACACGCGGGATCCTTGGGAATAGGGTTTATCAAGTGATCGTGATGGACACGTGGGATCCCTGGGAATAGGGTTGATCGTGTGATCACGATGGCCTCGCGGGATCCCTGGGAATAGGGTTTATCATGTGATCATGATGGACACGCGGGATCCCTGGGAATAGGGTTTATCAAGTGATCGTGATGGACACGCGGGATCCCTGGGAATAGGGTTTATCATGTGATTGTGATGGACAGGCGGGATCTCTGGGAATAGGGTTTATCATATGATCACGATAGACACGCGGGATCCCGGGGAATAGGGTTTATCATGTGATCGTGACGGACACGTGGGATCCCTAGGAATAGGGGTTATCATGTGATTGTGATGGACACGCGGTATCCCTGGGAATAGGGTTTATCATTGTGATCATGATGGACACGTGGGATCCCAGGGAATAGGGTTTATCATGTGATCGTGATGGACACGCGGGATCCCTGGGAATAGGGTTGATCATGTGATCACGATGGCCACGCGGGATCCCTGGGAATAGGGTTTATCATGTGATCGTGATGGACACGCGGGATCCCTGGGAATAGGGTTTATCATGTGATCGTGATGGACACGCGGGATCCCTGGGAATAGGGTTTATCATGTGATCACAATGGCCTCGCGGGATCCCTGGGAATAGGGTTTATCATGTGATCACGATGGACACACGGGATCCCTGGGAATAGGGTTTATCATGTGATCGTGATGGACACACAGGATCCCTGTGAATAGGGTTTATCATGTGATCACGATGGACACGCGGGATCCCTGGGAAAGGGGTTGATCATGTGATTGTGATGGACACGCTGGATCCCTGAGAATAGGGTTAATTATGTGATCACGATGGACACGCGGGATCCCTGGGAATAGGGTTTATCATGTGATTGTGATGGACACGCGGGTAGGGATGAGCTGGTCGGTTCGATCGGTTCAGAGTTCGATTCGAGCATCGCCTGTTCGCATGTTCACGATCTACGAATATTTCCACGTGTTCGCCGCATGTTCGCCCACAATGCACCACAATGGACCACAATGCACTTTTTCCACTGGACTGAAGCTTGTAATTGGCTACAGCCTTGCACCGGACCATAGGTCAGGTGCAAGACAGGTTCAAGACTATGCCAATCACGGCTCAGAGTCCTGATTGGGCAAATTTTGCCCAATCATGGGTCCACAGAGCTAAATCCCGCATCACACTATATAAGGCTTCAGACAGCTCTTCAGCACGTGTTTTTTGAGAGGAGATTGTTGTGTTAGTGTGTGTTCTCACTGCCAGTCTGCCACCAGCTATTGGGGGAGGGGGGTCTCATTTCTACAAAATCTCTGGGAATTGTTCTAATCTGTGTGTTCTCACTGCCACCAAGTATTTTGGGGTCTCATTTCTACAAAATATCTGGTAATTGTTCTACTCTTTGTGTTCTCACTGCCACCAGAAATTGTGGGGGTCTCAGTTCTACAAAATATCTGGGAATTGTTCTAATCTGTGTGTTCGCACTGCCACACATCAGGGGGTCTCACTGGCTTATAGGAGGTTTCACTGCAACCCATCAAGGGGTCTCACTGATTTATAGGAGGTGTCTGAGACTTGTAATCTATGTTTTGTCACTGGCTGCCAGCTATCAGGGTGTCTCACTGAGTTATACCAGAGTTCTGGAAATCATTAATCTTTATACCAGAGTTGAATCAGAGTTCTGTATATCTTTAATCTATATATCACTCCCCATGTCAGAAAGACCAAAAAGGACAGGCAGACGCTCCCAGGCACAGATAAGAGGGCAAGCAGCCTCTGTGTCGGGAGGCTGTGCCTCTGGTCGTCGTGGACGTGGTGCATCCTCTGCAGGGGCACGCTTGTCCTTTCTAACTGGTGCTGGCCGTCTTAAGCAGCAGCAACATACAGAGGATTTGGTGGATTTGCTAACCAGGCCATCCTCATCCTCCGAGTCCTATGCCTGCCAGGCTTGTAGTGCTTTACAGTCCACCTCAGGTGCCAAAGCATCTAATGCAGCCTCCATGTCCACAGCAACTCCTGCAGTAGCCTCACTATCACACACAGAGGAGTCAGCTGAATTGTTTGACTACAATGACAGTGACATGCTGCTTGAGGATGCTCAGCAACTATGGTGCTCTGATTCAATCTTTGAGGTTGAGGAAGGGAGTATAATCAACCTAGAGGAAGGGGGTGCCAGTGACACACAAATAACTGGCACTCATGTTGCCCCAGCAGCTGCAGCATAATGCCAAGTTGGCTCCAGTGATGAGGAGATAGTG
The DNA here is from genome assembly GCA_009667805.1 of Leptobrachium leishanense. Lineage (NCBI taxonomy): Eukaryota > Metazoa > Chordata > Amphibia > Anura > Megophryidae > Leptobrachium > Leptobrachium leishanense. Next base: position 40,909 of record RXON01004559.1, on the reverse strand, counting down.
GGTGATGACAATGATGATGAGGTCACTGACTCCACCTGGGTGCCTGATCGAACAGAGGTGTCAAGTGAGGAGGAGGAGGAGGCACAACAAACACGAGGCACAACATCCTCTATGACCAACCGTAGCACTAGCCAGTCCAAGGAATCAGATGTCAGAGCTGCTCAGGTGCAGAGCGCTGTTGTCTCAAAGCACCCATCCAGGAACTCTGCTGTCCGGGAGTTCTTTAAGAAATGTACAGCAGACCACTCCGTTGTCTATGTCAGATGAGGATCAAGCATGGGAAAGACATCGGACGCTTGTGTACCACGTGCTTGAGGTGACATATGACCATCTACCACGCATCCCGTTGGCGCAAAACTTTGCGTAGGTCCTCCTCACCTGTCTCTACCCCCACTATATGTCCTGCCATGTCATTGACTCCAACCTCCACTGACAGGGATGATGCTACAGTAATGGATGTACCAGGTCCTTCCTCACAATGTGACAGAATCCCATCAGCTGAAGATTTATGCAGTCAGATTACATTGCCCCAGCTGCTGCAGCATAAGTATAAATATAGTCCCAACCATCCCCAAGCACAGCGTCTAAATGCCAGCTTAGCAAAATTACTCGCATTACAGCTGCTGCCTTTCCAGCTGGTGGACTCTGCTTCCTTCCGTGAATTTGCTTAATGTGCTGTATCAAAGTGGCAGGTTCCAAAATGCCATTACTTTTCATGGAAGGCCATTCCAACACTATACCATCACGTGGAAGACAATGTTATCGAGTCATTGGGAAAGGCAGTTAGCAGCAAGGTGCATGTGACTATAGACACGTGGTCCAGCCAGCATGGACAGGGCTGTTACAATTAATTTACGGCACACTGGGTAACTCTGATTGCAGCTGGGAGGGATCCAAGATGGGGCTCTGTGCTGGAGCTTGTTCATCCACCACACCTCCAGAAAGCTGCTTGTAGGAGGTCTGTCTGCTCCACCACCACCTCTCCCTCTTCCTCCTCCTCCTTCTCTGTCTCTGGCGAAGTGGCAGTTAAACCGACGCGTGACAGGGGCTACGCAATGGCTCAAGCAAAAAGATGCCATACTGTGCTTGAGCTGGTTTGTTTAGGGGTCAGGAGCCACACCGGGCCAGAAATTCTGTAAGATCTGCAGGGGCAGGTGCAGAGATGGTTAACACCATGCCAGCTTGAGCTGGGAATGGTCGTCTGTGATAATGACAGCAACCTTCTCTCCGCCCTACGCCTGGGTAAGTTGACGCATGTACCATGCCTAGCACACGTCCTAAATCTAGTGGTACAGCGTTTCCTAACCAGGTACCCAGGGCTGGCAGAGCTTCTCAGCCAGGCCAGAAAAGTCTGCAGCCACTTCAGACGGTCATTCCCAGCAAGTGCTCGCCTGGCAGAAATTCATAGAGAAATCCACCTTCCCACAAACCGTCTGATCTGTGACATGCCCACCAGGTGGAACTCGACATTAGCAATGCTGCAGCGTCTGCACAAGCAGCAGAGGGCCATCAACGAGTACCTGTGTGAGTATGGCACAAGGACAGGTTCAGATCAAATTGGGTTTTTTCTCCCCCCCCGCAGTGGCTGATGATCAAGGATGCATGCACTGTACTGTCACCATTTGAGGAGACAACGAGGATGGTGAGCAGGGACAGTGCATGCATCATTTACACAATTCCTTTAGTTTTCCTGCTGGAGCACACTCTGCGGGGAATTATAGATGTGGCTCTAGAGGCAGAGCAGCGGGAGGAAGAGGAGGCCTTCCCTAGATCTCAAGGCCCCAGTCTTTCTGCAGACAGCATTCCAGCGTGTACTCCTCAGATCAGACAGGAGGAGGAGGAGGATGAGGAGGAGGAGGAATATTTAAGTAGTGGGGGCATTGAAGTTGGGGATTCCTCAAGGGAGGGTTTTGTGTGCCCAGAAACACAAGGACTAGTACGTGGCTGGGAGGAGGAAGTGCACGATGGGGTCATCCACCTCATTGAGCAGGAAGACTCGGAAGCTAATGCCACCTCCAACCTATGCTGCATGGGCTCCCTTATCCTGCAAAAGCCTGCTAAAGGGCCCCAGAATTCGTGCTATCAAGGAGAGGGATCATTACTGGTGGGCAAGCCTTCTTGATCCACGATACCAGGGTAAAGTTGCAGAGCTCATCCTGCCCGCAGGGAGTGAGCACCGGATGAAAAAACTTGAGGACGCTCTAAAGTGACACTTGTGTAACACCTTTCCAGGCACTGGTAGGTTACCAAGTGATGACACAGGTGCTTCTGAGGCTGCGGATGATCAGAGGAATAGTGGTGAAGGCCGGGGCCGCTTGACTGATGCCTTTTTTAATTTTTTTAGTCCATGACGCCCAGGGACGTCAAATGTAGGCACCCATTGCCAGCGTCTTCACCGTATGGTGCAGGACTACCTAGGGGCAAGGGCAGACCTGGATACCTTTCCAGCAGATGATCCACTGTCTTACTGAGTGTTGAGATTGGATCACTGGCCAGAACTTAGCCAATATGCTATGCAGCTACTAGGTTGCCCTTCATCCAGCGTGCTTTCTGAAAGGACGTTCAGTGCCGCTGGAGGTTTTGTCACAGACAAAAGAGTGCGTCTGTCCACCGACTCTGTAGACCGGCTGACATTTATAAAAATGAATCAGTCCTGGATCAGCAGCTATCAATCCCCTGATGCTGACGTAATGGAACAGATCGGGGATGTCTTCTACATTCACAAAACCTCCACCACTGAACTCTTCCACAATATCACAATGGGGTTACGGTGTGAAGGCACTTGCTGCCATGAAAGGCACAATATTTGGCTGCACTGACGCCTGTACCAGATTTATATAATTTTAATTCTTTTAACCGCAGGGTCCAATCCTGCACTCTTTCACAATACCACAAAAGGGTTACGGTGTGAAGGCACTTGCTGCCATGAAAGGCACAATATTTGGGTGCACTGACGCCTGTACCAGATTTATATAATTTTAATTTTTTGGAGCGCATGGTCCAACCATGCACTCTTCCACAATACCACAGAGGGGTTACGGTGTGAAGGCACTTGCTGCCATGAAAGGCACAATATTTGGCTGCACTGACGCCTGTACCAGATTTATATAATTTTAATTTTTTGGAGCGCATGGTCCAACCATGCACTCTTCCACAATACCACAGAGGGGTTACGGTGTGAAGGCACTTGCTGCCATGAAAGGCACAATATTTGGCTGCACTGACGCCTGTACCAGATTTATATAATTTTAATTCTTTTAACCGCAGGGTCCAATCCTGCACTCTTTCACAATACCACAAAAGGGTTACGGTGTGACGGCACTGTTGCCGACACTACAGGTTGCCGCCCCAGCAGTTGTTTATGAATATATTAAAGGAAAACCGTTTACCGTCATTTGAAACGTCATTTTTTTGTTTCTATACATCCTAGAAATCCGTCACTTCACGGGCAGGTTATGGGGACCTCCTAGGCACGATATTTGGAGGGATTTTTCATTTTTATTCTTTACCTTTATTTCATGGAAAACTCACTGTTCCTTTAAAAACGTTTTGTTTTTAACTTTTTGTCCTTGTTTCCTGTTCCCCAGGGCACTACCTGGACCCCCATACACCTTTTATGGCAAATATCTTGCATATATGCCCTCTTGGAGGGCACTCTAAAAACCAAACTTTTGAGTCCCATTGACTTGCATTGATTTCGAGTTCGTGTTCGAACTCAAACTTTTGAAATTGTTTGGGTTCGAATGCGAACCGAACACGGGGGTGTTCAGCTCATCCCTACACGCGGTATCCCTGGGAATAGAGTTTATCATGTGATCGTGACGGACACGCGGGATCCCTGGGAAAAGGGTTGATCATGTGATCACGATCATAGGCGTCTCTACAGGGGGGCAAGGGGGGACAATTGCCCCCCCCTAGGTTATTCCTTGCCCTTATGTGCCCCCCCCCACCAGAAATCAGCATCCAGCTTCCTTCACATAGTCGGACAACATTATCTCTGTCCCTGTGCATCATGGATCATCTAGGTGTCATTGGAAAGGGCAGAGTCTGGCCGTTTCAATGATATCCAACGAGACCATAATCAGTGTAAAGTAAAATTCATACAAAATTAAACATAAGGGTGCATGTAAACATTTGCACAGGGTTGAAATGTTTCAGCAGTGAAGGAGTGAACATTCAGACTATATATTACATTGTGTATTACTTTAGTTTTTGGTTTAGTTGTATATTAAGGGTTAATGGGCAGCTTCATCCTTCACAGTATACATTTTATTTATTCTTTGGTTTATGGAAATTTAGGGGTTAACCCCTTAACGCCGCAGGGCGTTCCATGCCGTCCTGCATTTGGCAGGCTTTAACGCCGCAGGACGGTATGGAACGTCCTCGGCGTTAGGAGCCCAGCCGGAGGTTATACTTACCTCCCTGGCGGCTCCCACACAGATCTGGCTTCAATGAAGCCTGATCTGCGTTTTTTACAGCCTCCCGGCGCACTGACGCCATCGCGTTGGTGCGATGACATCAGTTTCAGGACCCCCCCCCCGGAGCATGGGGAAGTGCCCCATCGCCGGGGGATAGAAGGCTGTGGCCAGCATCGCTGGAACAGTCACAGCCTGACCTTTCCAGCGATGTATGGAGGTTAACCCCTTAGCTGCCAGGTCGCGACCGGGCACTAATTCGTGCCCGATCACGGCCTATTTCCGGTGGGGGCCGCCATCTTGGATGGCAGCCCCACCTCTGGGTCCCCCCCACGTCAACTGACTCATCGCGCCATGCGCGATGATGTCTGTTAACTGGGGAAGCCCCTGGCTGCAAAGGAATTTCCTAAGGAAATCCCATGCAGCAGATAGGGAGGTTCTTTGAACCCCTTTATCTCCTGATCCGTGAAAGCTAGGGGGCCATGCCTGATATCGTTGGAATGGTCTGAGCATGGCCTTTCCAACGATATCAAACATGACTATGATAACAGTAAAATGAAATGGTTTAAAAATAAAAATAATTAAAAAATTAATTAATTAATTAATTAAAAAATAAAAACGTGTTTTTTTTTTTTTTTGAATGCAGCATTATTGTTCACATTTCAATTATAAATGTGAACAATGATACTTCACCAATGATTTTTTTTTGGGGGGTTTAGCTAAAATCACGTAATTTCTCCCCCCCCCCAAAAAAAAAGGGTTCCCAAGTCTACGCCATAGAATATAACCGCAAAGGATAGGATTGATAAAATGCGAAAAAAAACACTTTACACAATGTGGATGATTGAAATTTTATTAAAAACTCACATTTTTTTTACATTTATTGTTATAGCATTCTGGCAGGACATGACGTATATATATAATTATGATATATTATTAATCTGCCGAGTCTGCCGGAAAGAACGATATATAATTTGTCTGGGTGGTATAATAATATGTGACTTAAAATCGCGTTTAAACATGATGAGCAAAAACCTCAGCAAACTTCACTTCCGAAAGAGCGCCGAAGTTGTAAAATGACTCCCATCCTTAAGGGGTTAACGGGTAGCTGCACGCCTCACTGTTTATTATTTTTATTGTATTTCTCTGGGTTTATGGAAGTCAGAATCTAAAGGGTTAATTCATCTTTAGATCCTTTGCTTTTCATCACATTTCGGGGAATTCATTTCACCGAAAATATTGCAAATTCTTTATTTAGTGAAGGTCAATGTAATTTGCTGAAATTGGACTCGCTGAAACAGTTATCAGACATTGGCGAAAACCACCGAATTGCAGCAAATAGAATATTGAATTTATGTATCAGGTAAATTCAAAAAAGGTGTCATTGCGTCACATTACTCATTGCGTCACATTACTCATTGCGTCACATTACTCACTGCATCACATTACTCATTGCGTCACATTACTCATTGCATTACATTACTCACTGCGTCACATTACTCATTGCGTCACATTACTCATTGCGTCACATTACTCATTGCGTCACATTACTCACTGCATCACATTACTCATTGCGTCACATTACTCATTGCGTCACATTACTCACTGCATCACATTACTCACTGCATCACATTACTCACTGCATCACATTACTCATTGCGTCACATTACTCATTGCATCACATTACTCACTGCGTCACATTACTCACTGCGTCACATTACTCACTACATCACATTACTCATTGCATCACATTACACGCTGCGTCACATTACTCATTGCATCACATTACTCATTGCGTCACATTACTCTTTGCGTCACATTACTCACTGCGTCACATTACTCACTGCATCACATTACTCATTGCATCACATTACACGCTGCGTCACATTACTCATTGCATCACATTACTCATTGCATCACGTTACTCTGCGGTTTTGGAATCTTATTTATATATACTTATTTAGGGCACTATCAGCTGGTGTGAGTTAACCCTTGCGTCAGCATGTTCTTGCGTTAGCGCCAGGTTAATTGAGTCTAGCACTGGACCAACAGATCGTTTGCCTCCCGCTACAAACGGGAAAAATCACTTTTTCGATTTGTACTGCAAACTTACTGTACTTTCCGCGTCCTTTACTTAACAGGGGGAGCGCTAGAGATCTCTAGTGATTTTGCAGCTAACAGATCACTTGGTGCCAGCTTTTTTTGAGGGGCGCTAATTGCAACATTTTACCTACTGCTCAACCTTGGTGCTAACTCCAGAAAAACAGAAAAAAACAGGTCCACACCCAATATTAAAAGGCAATTATCAGGCAATTAAAAGGAATGCAGCACAATTGTCTTCTTGGCCCCATACGCCATAGTAATGGATCTGGTCAGTAATGTCGCTGCTGTTGCTGTCGGCTCTATTATAAATGTATCCTTTATCCACATATATCCTAATTCTATTACATTGCCTAATTTTAAACATTTTATGCTGGGGGTTATTCATAGTATGGAAGCGGGTGATTATTAGGGTGACTGTGTGGACCTTGTTTAAAGGGAAACATGGATAAGTTTTGCCCTGAAACATGTATTATTTATATGCTGCAGCAGGGAAGTTATTGTTGCTCACCTGGCCTTCCTTTTGGATCTATTAAACGCAGTGTAAAGATTCTACATGCTGTCGGGAGGCATTTATCATGCAATGCCCATCAGCCTTAATTAATATGTAGCACTGTGTTTAATTCCTTATGGTGGCAGTACCTATTTTTGGCCACCGGAGGGAGACAAGCGCAATGTGAGACACTGAATATTACATTGGGACTACATTTCCCGGCATGCTTTGAGAACGGACACAGGAAGTGGGTGGGACAGAGAGACTTACATCCTGAGCCTCGTGGAGAGAGCTGGCAGAGCGCGCCAGGGAGTGAGAGAGACAAAACACAGTGCTGCAGAATGTAACAGAGTCCAGGCCAGAACGCAGGTGCGGCCCAACGGAGTTTCAGATCGGGTTACTCAGCCTTACCAAAGGGAGACCCAGTGATCCACAAGATTGCCCGAGCTGCTATTGAGGAAGCCAGAGAATCCCCAAGTTAGGAGTACCGCAGGTCGATCGGACTGGGAGAGCAGGTGGTAAGCTGGACAAGTCGCGGCAGGATCAGAAAGCCAGACAGCGGATTCAGAAGCCAAGAGACCCCAGTCAACATCGAGCAGAGAGACGTCCTGGGTAAAGCGGAGCCTCAAGTATCTGGCGGATAGGTGAGAGGCCTTCTAGGCCGTTGCAAAACTAAAGAAAGCATGCTGCTGTTTGTTTCCAAAACCCACAGGGCCCCAACTTGACTAGTCGAAGATACCTCTTAAGCAATTCACTGGCCAGTTGAATAGTGTACCCGGGTACCAACACACACACACACACTTACATTCCTGGACACAACCTGTGCGGGACTCACTCCCCAATCACAAATTGGTTAAAGATAATCTTCGCATTTATTTCCGCTGCGCATCTCCTCGAAATACGAAACATCGTATTTATTTTCCGCTGCGCGTTTCTCGAATTACGAAACATCATATTCATTTTCCGCTGCGCGTTTCTCGAATTACGAAACCTTGTATTTATTTTCCGCTGCGCGGTTCTCGAAATACGAAGCATCGTATTTCTTTTCCGCTGCGCGTTTCCCGCATTACAAAAAAACTGTAAATATACGTTCGAACACTGTGTTATTCTTTATGTGCCGTTTATTCAAGTAAACTATATAATTTATAAAATCCACAACGGTGCTGGAGTATATTTATTCCCTAGTGCGGGGAGACTGACCCGAGGTTTAATTTCAGCAGCTCCTCTGGGAGTGAGCGCTACACGTGGGGGCTCGTTTCCGGGATCCAGTCTCTGGAAAAACTGCATCTAAAGGGTTAAATATGGATGCAGCAGTGTCTAAATTCCATTTTCGGATCTAAAAATTTTCGGAAAATCGGCTGCATCCGAAAACACGAATCGGGAAATTTCGTGAAAATTCCGAAATTCCGAAACCCGAAACGCACATCCCTACTCGTTAGATACCTACGGATCCGACGGGGACGAGCAAGAACATCTGATCGCTTTTAAATCCACAGAGAGGGCTGTCAAAGGATTAAACCTCTCTGCACAAGGCGAGTTGCTCAAAACTGTTGAGAAAGTACAAGAAGCTCAAGCTGAATTGCAACAGGCGCACTCGGAACTGTGCCGAGTATTGTTGAAGGTGACAGAGATGCAGGCGGAAATGCAGAAGTTCCTTACAGGCATGCAGACAACCGGAGTTGCTGTGGCGTCTAGCCAGGGTCCTTCAACCGAATCACAGCAGGCCACTGCGTCTCCGCTCTCTAAGAAGAGATGTTTCGGTTGTGGAGAAATGGGCCACTTCCGCGCACAATGCAAAGGCCGAAAGCCTGAAGGGAATAGAGTTGAGGAGCTCTTGAAAGCTTTAGAAGGACTAGGTGCCGAAGGTTGAAACCCGCTCCAAAAATCAAGCCAGGACTAAGAGGGCGAGAGGGCCCAAAGTCCGGCCAACTGCCGAGCCTGCCAGGACTGAAAGAGTCACTCCCTTAGCATCCGGACCTACATCATGGGGAAGCAATGCACACCCAAAACCTACACGGGCCAAGAAGAAGGCCAGGGTACAGCAAACTGGGTCTAAGTTTCCTGGTGCCACCACCAAGTTTCCTGACCAGATGATAGGTCCTTCTCCTATTGTGCCAATCCAAGTGGAGGGAGTCTACACTAAGGCCCTGTTGGATTCAGGGGCTCAAGTGACATTGATCTACCGAGACTTCTACGAGAAACACTTGAAGCACATTACTTTACAGAAATTGAAGTACCTGGAAATCTGGGGTATTGGAACTGAGAAACTCCCTTATGATGGGTATCTACAGGTGAAGTTGGAGATCGGATCCGAAGTCATCAGACAGTCCGGAGGTTGTGATGCATTGGCCATTGTGTGTCCTCGGCCTCCAGGGGCAAACAGGAGTTCCATGATAGTGGGGACGAATACTGATTTGGTGCGACGTCTCCTGACACCTATCGTATTGGAAGAAGGTTCTACTCAAGGAGTACACCAATGTTACGTCCAGTCTATCAAAGTATGGTCGAAGAACAGAAGGCACCTGCCGAAGTGGGGCGCCTATGGAGATTAGAAGGAACAGAGAAGGTTCTGCAAGCAGGAGAAGTAGTGAGCTTCCGGGCTTCAGTCAAGTTGAACGGATCGCAACCAGGTACCTATGTGGTACTGGAAACCGATTTCAATCATGGGAGTGAAGCCGGAGTCGAAGTAATTCCTGAAATAATCTCCACTAAAGCTTTGAAAAGAACACGAGGAAGGGTCTCAGTCAGCGTGTGCAATGTATCTGATTCTCCAGTAGTCCTTAACGCACGAATGCCTATCGGGCAAGTAGCGTCCGCTGCGCCCCTCTCTCCTACCGATTTAGGAGGGGGAGTGGATAAAGAGATTCTAGACGAAAGATTCTACCCCAAGGACGCTCCCATTTCACCCGAATGGAAGAAACGTCTTCAGTCTCAAGTTCTAAAGTGGAGAGAATTGTTCTCGAAAGATGAGTTCGACGTAGGCCTAGCTAAAAGTACTGAGCACCGCATTCGATTACAGGAAGACAAGCCGTTTCGTGAAAGGTCAAGACGAGTTCCGCTGGGAGACTTGGATGATCTGCGAGAACAGCTGCATGAACTGCAAAGAACCAAGGTGATCCAGGAGTCCAGGAGTCCATACGCATCTCCAATAGTGATGGTCCGGAAGAAGAATGGTTCTGTCCACCTATGCATAGATTATCGCACGCTGAATCGGAGAACCATCCCAGACCAATATGCTACTCCTCGGATAGATGATGCCTTACAGTGCTTGTCTGGAGCAAAATGGTTTAGTGTATTAGACCTGCGAAGTGGGTATCACCAGATACCAATGCATCCAGAAGACAAAGAAAAGACTGCTTTCATCTGTCCACTGGGGTTCTTTGAATTCAACAGAATGCCTCAAGGCCTTACGGGGGCTCCAGCCACGTTCCAACGGCTAATGGAGAAGACAGTCGGGGACATGAATCTGATCGAAGTATTAGTGTACCTGGATGATAATTGTGTTCGGGAAGTCTCTGGAAGAACATGAGCAACGTTTGGAGAAGGTCTTGAAGAGGCTCCATGAAGAGGGGTTGAAACTGTCTCTGGAGAAATGTCAATTCTGCCTACCATCTGTGACGTATTTGGGACATGTGGTCTCAGCAGAAGGTGTTTCAACAGATCCTCGGAAGTTGGAGGCCGTAGCTTCTTGGCCTAGACCCCGAAACGTCACTGAACTTAGATCTTTCTTGGGGTTCTGTTCCTATTATCGAAGATTTGTAGGGGGATTCGCAAAAATAGCTCAACCACTGAACAAACTCCTGCAGAAGGAAAGCACAGAAGAAGGCTGCAAGGTCTCTGACCGAAACCCGTCAGCTCCAGGACCAAGGAAAGCTCGAGAGTCCATACAGGGAGAATGGACTAGTCAATGTGAAGGTGCTTTCTTGAAGCTGAAAGAGAGTCTAACTCAAGCTCCTGTCTTGGCCTACGCGGACCCTCACAAGCCGTATGAGTTACATGTGGATGCCAGCAGAGAAGGTCTAGGAGGAGTTCTGTATCAAGAGTATGGTGGATTGCTGAGGCCTGTGGCATACGTGAGCCGGAGCCTTACGCCTTCAGAGAAGAACTACCCTACCCACAAGTTGGAGTTCCTAGCCTTGAAGTGGGCAGTGGTAGACAAGTTAAAGGACTATCTGTATGGAGCTGAGTTTGTGATAAAGACGGATAACAATCCTCTTACCTATAATCTTACTACTGCGAAACTGGACGCAACGGGACATCGGTGGTTGGCCGCTCTGTCAGGGTTTCGGTTCAGCCTGAAGTATCGCCCTGGGGTGAATAATCGAGATGCTGATGCTTTGTCGAGAAGACCCTACATTGCAGAATGGACTAAGTTAACTCCAGACGGGGTCCAAGCTTTGTGTCAAGGAGCAGAGCGCCGGGTCAAGGGAGGGATTGAAGCGGAGGCCATAGGAGTCATGGCTGCGGCTGTCCCAGAGTTCTACTGCAACCCTACGCAATTGAGGGATGAAAGTCTACCTGCCTTTTCAAAACAGGACCTGAAAGCTGATCAGGCCAGAGACTCTTTAATTGCGTTAACCATAAAGGCCCTAACTGCGAACCAGCGTGAAATTCTGCTGACCAATTCCCCAGATGGAGCCAGATTGGTCTACAAAGAGTGGGAACGGTTGAAGATGTTGGATGGGGTGGTCTACCGAAGGGGCCCCTCAACCAATGCTGAAGAGACCCAACAGTTATTCCTTCCCACTAAACATAGAGAGAGTGTGCTGCGATCACTACATGATGAGCATGGACATTTGGGCGCTGAAAGGACTTTTAAGCTGGTGTGAGACAGGTTCTATTGGCCTTGCATGAGAGCTGAAGTAGAAAGTTATTGCCATTCATGTCTGAGGTGTATTCAGAGGAAGACCCTACCGACCCGAACCGCTCCAATGAGCCATCTGCAGAGTCAAGGACCCATGGATTTGGTGTGCATTGACTTCCTGTGCTTAGAGCCGGATGCTAGTGGGCAAGGGAATATTCTAATAGTGACTGATCACTTCACACGTTATGCCCAAGCCTTTTCCACGAAAGACCAACGCGCTCCGACAGTAGCAAAGGTTTTGATGGAGAAGTTCTTCGTTCACTACGGCTTACCAAGGAGAATACACTCTGATCAGGGTAGAGACTTTGAAAGCCGACTTGTTGGGCAATTGTTGGAACTGTTGGGAATCCAAAAGACCCGAACTACGCCATATCACCCTCAAGGTGATGCTCAGCCTGAGAGGTTTAATCGCACGCTGCTAAATATGCTGGGGACATTGTCAAACACAGAGAAGCAGAGTTGGAGTCGTCACATAGCTACTCTGGTGCATGCATATAACAGTATGGAGAGTGACGCCACTGGATATTCACCGTACCGTCTTATGTTCGGAAGAGAAGCTCGACTGCCGGTTGATTTGGCGTTTGGGTTATCTCTAGACCAGACGTCGGTAGCTTCCCATAGAAATTACGTGGATAGACTTCGAAGAATCTGGCCTCTGCGTTTGAACAGGCCCGTTTGACCTCAGGAAACAGGGAGCAAAGGAACAAGAGGAACTATGACTTGAAAGTTCGGATACAGGATCTGCAACCCGGTGATAGGGTTTTGTTGAAGAACTTGGGTGCTGCTGCGAGGCAAAAGTTGGCGGATAGATGGAGTTCGCAAGTCTACATTGTCTGCAAGCAACTGCCGGGTCTGCCGGTGTATCAAATCCGGCCGGATGGAAAGGTTGGGCCTCTTAAGAACTGGCACCAGAATCATTTGTTACCTTTGAGAGAGGCTGTGAGGATGCCAGTTGGTGACGAACTTCCTCTGCCAAATCCGCCTGCTCCACGTTTGCCTCCTGTTACTCGGTCTCAGCAGACCCGGCTGTCGAAGAGAGCGAAAGGGACAGTGAGGAAGAGAGTTTTTGTCTGGACTGGATGCGCTCACCGGAACCTGAAGAGGTTATCGCTATTCCTGAACGGTGGGAAAGTAATTTGAGGCCTGAAGCTCCTGAATTTCAGTTAGAAGTTCCTGAGACTATTGCAATCCCTGTAGTTCCTGAAGCTGAATCTTATGACTACAGTTCTATGCCTTCACTGGAGGGATCATACTCCGAAGAGGTGTCTGCTCCAGTGGTAGAAAGAAGGACTGAGCCAGCGCCTATAGTACTTCCACCTGAAGAGGAACGGATTGAGCCAGAACCAAAACGCTCTGTTCGACCGCCCCAGCGACTCACCTACGACTCACCAGGACATAGCACTGAAGAGGCCGTCACCACAGTGCGAAGGTTGCCCGAAGTGTCTGCTATGTTAGCTGAGGTAGCTCAAAGCATGAGTCAACTTGAGGAAGTGTATCTAACCCACTGTATGCTTACTGCTGAGCCTGTATATGTTGCCTAAACTGTATTGAAATGTAATGTAACTGTTGTACCTCCTTGGAGAGACCCAAGAGTCCCAGGAGGGGGAGAGTGTAGCGCTGTGTTTAATTCCTTATGGTGGCAGTACCTATTTTTGGCCACCGGAGGGAGACAAGCGCAATGTTAGACACTGAATATTACATTGGGACTACATTTCCCGGCATGCTTTGAGAACGGACACAGGAAGTGGGTGGGACAGAGAGACTTACATCCGGAGCCTCGTGGAGAGAGCTGGCAGAGTGCGCCAGGGAGTGAGAGAGACAAGACACAGTGCTGCAGAACGTAACAGAGTCCAGGCCAGAACGCAGGTGCGGCCCAACGGAGTTTCAGATCGGGTTACTCAGCCTTACCAAAGGGAGACCCAGTGATCCACAAGATTGCCCGAGCTGCTATTGAGGAAGCCAGAGAATCCCCGAGTTAGGAGTACCGCAGGTCGATCAGACTGGGAGAGCAGGTGGTAAGCTGGACAAGTCGCGGCAGGAGCAGAAAGCCAGACAGCGGATCCAGAAGCCAAGAGACCCCAGTCAACATCGAGCGGAGAGACGTCCTGGGTAAAGCGGAGCCTCAAGTATCTGGCGGATGGGTGAGAGGCCTTCTAGGCCGTTGCAAAACTAAAGAAAGCACGCTGCTGTTTGTTTCCAAAACCCACAGCGCCCCAACTTGACTAGTCGAAGATACCTCTTAAGCAATTCACTGGCCAGTTGAATAGTGTACCCGGGTACCAACACACATACACACACTTACATTCCGGGACACAACCTGTGCGGGACTCACTCCCCAATCACAAAGGGGTTAAAGATAATCTTCACATTCATTTCCGCTGCGCATCTCCTCGAAATACGAAACATGGTATTTATTTTCCGCTGCGCGTTTCTCGAATTACGAAACATCGTATTCATTTTGCGCTGCGCGTTTCTCGAATTACGAAACATCGTATTTCTTTTCCGCTGCGCGTTTCCCGCATTACGAAAAAACTGTAAATATACGTTACTTCGAACACTGTTATTCTTTATGTGCCGTTTATTCAAGTAAACTATATAATTTATAAAATCCACAACGGTGCTGGAGTATATTTATTCCCTAGTGCGGGGAGACTGACCCAAGGTTTAATCTCAGCGGCTCCTCCGGGAGTGAGCGCTACAAATATATGTGTGCATAGAAAAATGGATGATATGGCCACCTTGGAGGATTTTAATAATGCAGGGGTGAGGGCTCTTTGCTGGATGTGTTCATACTTATACAAGCTTGTGAGGGCAGGGGATAGGTATGGCCCGGCACACTGCACTGGAAAAAAACAGGTCCATCCTGTACACAACCACATTAACGCTGGGTCTCAGCACAGGTCTTAGCCCAAACCCATAGAAATGTGCATTGTGTATGAGCGTATCACAGAGCTCCACAGCAATAGAACTCACAGAAATGTGCACTGTGTATGAGCGTATCACAGAGCTCCACAGCAATAGAACTCACAGAAATGTGCAATGTGTATGAGCGTCTAAGAGCTGGACACCAGTAAAACCCACAGAAACGTGCACTGTGTAAGAGCGTATCACAGAGCTGCGCAGCAATAAAACCCACAGAAACGTGCACTGTGTACGAGCGTATCACAGAGCTGCACAGAAATAAAACCCACAGAAACGTGCACTTTGAAAGAGTGTATCACAGAGCTGCGCAGAAATAAAACCCACAGAAACGTGCACTTTGTACGAGCGTATCACAGAGCTCCACTGCAATAAAACCCACAGAAATGTGCAGTGTGGATGAGCGTATCACAGAGCTGCACAGTAATAAAACCCACAGAAACGTGCACTGTGTATGAGCGTATCACAGAGCTGCACAGCAATAAAACCCACAGAAATGTGCTGTGTATGAGTGTATAAGAGCTGCACAGCAATAAAACCCACAGAAACATGCGTTGTGTATGAGCGTATCACAGAGCTGCACAGCAATAAAACTCAAACTCATTTCATTTCAAATGCCCACATTCTTTTTTTAATTCATAAACCCCAGTCTTTTCATTTAATTTAACCCCCTTCTTTTCAACTCATAACCCCCTACCCCCTCCTTTCATTTAATTTAAACGACTAACTTCTTTCATTTCATTTAACCCCCACCTCTATCGTTTAACCCCCACCTCTTTTATTTAACCCCCCACCTTTTCATTTCATTTAACCCCACCTTTTTATTTCGTTTAACCCCCACCTCTTTCATTTCATTTAACCCCCCACACCTATTTCCTTTAAACCCCCCTACCTCTTTCATGTCATTTAACCCCCTCACTTAACCCCCCACCTCTTTCATTTAATTGACATGGGAGCTGGTGGCTGGGCTGGGGCTGGCAGCTGAGTCACCTCTCCTTCCGGGCATCTGCTCTGCAGCATGGTGGAGCGCTGGGAGGAAGTGACGTCATATGACCACTTCCTCCCAGCGCTGCAGCTCAGCAACAGAAATGCTTGGTGGCCGTATTCATGAACTGGCGGCCGCGGGCAGCGGGTCTCAGAGGGTTTCAGATCTGGCGGGGCGGCGGGTCCCATCAAGCAGCGGGGCGGTGGGTCCCATCAAGCGGCGGGGCGTTGCCCTCTGTAAATTGCCTCCCTAGGCCTAGGCTTTGTCGGCCTAGGCCAAGATGCATCGCTGCCGTAATGTAAACCAAGCGATCATGAATGCGAACACAGTATTCCTGTGTTGCAGCTGCGGCCACAGCAATTCATATCCGGCGGCTATTTCCCAATCCCTCCCCAGCTCAGCTCCTCCAAGCTGCGACTCTGTGCAGACAGCCGTGAAGAGCATCGCTGAGTGAGAAGACTGACAAGGTGGCAGCTGGCTCGGTAAGCATGGACGGCTCTTCACGAGTGCCATAGGTGTGGTGCACCCGGCCCCTGCCCTTAGGCCAGCCCCGCAGTGGCTGCGTCTGGGTCACAGTGTAGAGCTGATTCAGTCACTCTGCACATGGAGAAGTAAATGCCAGCACGCTGGCTCTGCCCCCTCCTCATTTCACTGGCTCCCTATGTGGATACAGTGGCACTGGGCAGGAAGAGAGAACCAGCAGCTCTCCAATCACAGGCATGCTTGGCTCCTCCAATATTTTATGCTCTTTATATAACCGCATCTGGTACTGGACATCAGAGCCCCTCATGCGCTGAGGAACCGCAGTGTGCCAGTGTGCCGCAGTGTGCCAGTGTGTGGCAGTGTCACGAGAGCCCATGGCTTGAACCAAGGTGGGCTCTTTGTTCAGGATAGTTAGCCCTTTAGGCAGGTTAGCTGCTGGCTGCATGGACACAGACCACAGCACACAGATACTACATGGATACAAGATAAGATATAACAAGACTGTAACAAGAATGGCAGGAGAACAAGGAGAACACAGTAGAATACTAAAGGAATCCCTAACAATGGGGTAAGATCCTTGAATGGTCTTCTGCCTAAGGAAAACCTAACAAGAAATAACAGGGAAAGGAGAACAGGAAGGGTGAGGGTTAAACAAGACAACCAACAACAACACACAGGGATCTCTGAACAGAAATGAGGTCCTCACACTGGCCTCTGTGCTAAGCATAAATATATGCTGCTTGGTAAATAAACAGAACATGAAACAAGGAACAAATATAGAATAGTGTGTATATATACAAGATGATAATAGGAGAATGAAATTTATACTCAGCATAATTCTGCTACCGAAGTCGACTCTCAGGAGAAGGTCAGTAGCTTCAAGAAAAGGATATAGACAAATATGGAAGCTTCAGTAGTCTTTTGATGTGGAAGACCACAAGAAGGTCTTGCACATCAAAAGACTACTGAAGCCTCCATACTGGTCTATAGCAAATATAGAATAGTCAGGACTGGAGCCAAAGGATCAAGAGCCAGGAGGGAATGTCAGACTAGCAGAGGTCAGTACACAGAATCAATAATACAGAGTACAGGGAGCAGACAAACGAATAGTCAGGAATAAGCCAAGATTAAACCTGAAAATCCAAAACAAGATGTGGGAAGCAGTAACTCTGGAACCAGGAAACATAAACAGCACAGAAACTCTCAGGAACAGGAATCCATGCAGGAGCAATGGGCCTCTCTGCCGCTTGCATTGAAATAGTGATCAGGAGTGGGAAATTAGGACATGTGACCTCCAGGCCTAACAGCCACAGGGGAATCCAGGAGAGGAGAGCCCGGCTAAACCCAGAACACCTCAAGAGTAGGGATGAGCTGTTCGGTTCGATCAGTTCGGTGTTCTATTCGAACTTTGGTCGTTTGAAAGTTCGCGAACTTCGAACTTTTTGGGTGTGTTCGGTTCGAGTTCGCAAAAATAAATTTTGAAAAAAGTATAAAAAATGCTTAAAAATACTAAAAAATCTAGAATAAGGAGACTCTTTACTGCAGAATATTATAAGCAACGGTTTATTAGATATTGAATTAAAAACTAATGCGTACGTGCAAAGATTCTCAACTCTAAATGACCTGTGTTTTTCAAAAGCATAACAACAGGTGTTTTTAGTCTGGTCTAATCAGTTTGATACATTGTATACTATACTGAGGGGGTGGGGTGGTGTCTGCTTCTGATTGAGATTTGAGAAGTGTTAATTTCCCTCCTAAAACTTCTTCAATATGCTGTATTTCACCGCTGTGTGCTCAGCTAATTGTTACCGCTTTCGCTCATCATGTTTAAACGCGATTTTGAAGCCACATTTTGTTAAATGACCGACATGTTAGATATCGTTCTTTCTGGCAGACTCCGGAGATTCATAATATATCATTTTTATATGTATTTGTCCTGTCCTGGCTGTATATTATGAAAAAAATGCAATAAAAATTGAATTTTTAATCATCTGCAGTGTGTAAAGTGTTTTTTTTTCACATTTTAGCACATGAACGTTTGCGGTTATGTTTTCTATGGGGTGCGCTTGTACAAAAATTAGAAATGGGGACTTGTTACATTTTGTGGGGGGAATTACGTGATTTATAGCAAACACACCCCATAGAAAAAAATCATTAGTGCATCATCGTTCACATTATAATTGAAATGTGAACAATATTGCTGCATTAATAAAAATAACACACAAAAAAAAATAGATGTTTTTATTTTCTTTTTTCTTTTTTTTACTTTATACCTGGTCATGTAGGGTATCATTCGAAAGGCCATGCTCAGGCCTTTCGATTGACACCCTCCATGACCCACTAGATGCCTGGAGAGTTTACTGGGAGTTTCATGGCAGTGGATTCTGTAATGTGCGGTCCATATAAGCATATCACAGAATCCACTGCCATGAAACTCCCAGTAATGTGCGGTGCATATAAGCGTATCACAGAATCCACTGCCATGAAACTCCCAGTAATGTGCGGTGCATATAAGCGTATCACAGAATCCACTGCCATGAAACTCCCAGTAATGTGCGGTGCATATAAGCGTTATCACAGAATCCACTGCCATGAATCCCAGTAATGTGCGTGCATATAAGGGTATCACAGAATCCACTGCCATGAAACTCCCAGTAATGTGCGGTCCATATAAGCGTATCACAGAATCCACTGCCATGAAACTCCCAGTAATGTGCGGTGCATATAAGCGTATCAAGAATCCACTGCCATGAAACTCCCAGTAATGTGCGGTGCATATAAGGGTATCACAGAATCCACTGCCATGAAACTCCCAGTAATGTGCGGTCATATAAGCGTATCACAGAATCCACTGCCATGAAACTCCCAGTAATGTGCGGTGCATATAAGCGTATCACAGAATCCACTGCCATGAAACTCTCTGTAATGTGCGGTGCATATAAGCGTATCACAGAATCCACTGCCATGAAACTCCCAGTAATGTGCGGTGCATATAAGCGTATCACAGAATCCACTGCCATGAAACTCCCAGTAATGTGCGGTGCATATAAGCGTATCACAGAATCCACTGCCATGAAACTCCCAGTAATGTGCGGTGCATATAAGCGTATCACAGAATCCACTGCCATGAAACTCTCTTTACACTCCACAATGTTAAGTTCGGCGTCATTGGAGAGGTCAGAGTCCGGCCTTTCTATTGAGACCAAACACGATCATGTAGAAAAAATACAAAATTTCCTCATTGCCCATTTTTAACATCTAAAGCAATGTTATTTCTCACCTCGGGATTAAACATTCACAGGGTTATTCAGAGAGCGGTGAAAAGCAGGAGAATAACTGGAGAAGTGAAAATTCTAGGTCAAAATAGCCAAACCATAAAAATTCTCCCATTTATCTCACTTTCCAAATCGGCTTTTTTGACCTAGATTGTTCTCTTCTCCTGCCAGTTCTCCTGGCTTTCACCTCTCTCTCAGGGTTGTTCAGAAAAAGGTGAAAACCAGGAGAATGGCAGGAAAAGAGAACAATCTGGACCAAGTAGCCGATTTGGAAAGTGAGATAAATAGGAGAATTTTTCTTGTTTGGCTATTTTGACCTAGAATTTTCACTTCTCCAGTCATTCTCCTGAGTTTCACCTCTCTCTGAATAAACCTGATAGTCATAAAACACAATCGGCCACAATACTCAGCCACTAATTGGGTTAGTCGAGACTCATGGGAAATAGAAACATAGAAACATAGAAACATAGAAAAATGTCGGCAGATAAGAACCTTTCGGCCCATCTAGTCTGCCCAATTACATGGATACTTTACCTGGATTTATCTTTTGTTTAGGATAGCCTTATGTCTATCCCATGCTTGCTTAAATTCAGTTACTGTTTTGGCCTCTACCACTTCTACTGTTTGTTCAAAAACAACTGGATGGCCAAGGTTGCTGCACCTCTGAATTATAAACATACAGGGTTATCCAAAGAGATCCGAATGGCTGGAGAAAGGTAACCGAACGCTGAAAATCAGCGTTCGTTACCTTTCCTGGCCATTCGGCTATCCAGAGAGCAGGCAATTCACCTAATCCTGGCGAATTGCCTGCACATACGGTGCCTGTTCGGTGCCTGTTTGAGGGCAGTGAAATCCCCATAGAGAAGCACTGCTTCATCTATTCAGAGAACACAAACCAGCAGTGAAAGGTTCCCGAAATGCCCTGCTGTTCGGTGGCTTCATTCGGCAAATTTATTCAGGCGAATCCCATAGGCTTCAATGTTAAAAATATTCCCATTTTAATTCAATATCTAATAAACCGTTTATTATAAAATTCTGCAGCAAAAAGTCTCTTTATTTATAGATTTTTTTTAGGATATTTTAAGCATTTTCCTGTTTTTTTTTACTTATTTTTTCTGTAACAGCCTTTTTATTATCATTCCCTGGACCTCATATGTAAATTTCAGACATTTTCGTTCAGTAGTTTCTTTGCAAACAGCGTTTCACTTTTCAAACGTTCAAGCAAACTGTTTTGCTAATTTATTCACTCCATTCGTCTGCGGTGTCGGCTTTTTCCAGCGGCTTCACTGCGTGTGATCTTCTCCTGCTCGGCTTTTTCCAGTGGGTTAATCTAGTTGTTTTTGGGGGGTTTCGGCGTGCATTCGCCGGGTTTTGCGGTTAGTTTTCGTCGGGTTTGCGGCGACCTTTCCCTGCAATTCGGGGACCCTGTGGTGCTTGCTGAATACACCGCAGGGTCGCCGAACTGGGAATCGTCAAAACAAACCGAATTGAAGAGAACGAAAAGTCACTGAACGTGCGGTGACTTTTCAATTCTCTTTGAATAACCCTGATTGTAATGATATATTTAGCCTGAATGTGTGAGAGTGTGTGCGTGTGTATGTATACATAAGGGTTCGTGTGTGTGTATATATATGTATATATATATATATATATATATATATATATAACATAATATTTTTTTCATGTGTTTGAGCTTTTGGGTGCACACCCTAATGCAATAGCTTTGCACGCCTATGATGATGGCGCATCTGTGAGCATGATGTGAGCTGGCCTGGGCAATATATATATACGCATGATGGCGCATCTGTGACTGTCTGTGAGCATGATGTGAGCTGGCCTGGGCCTGGGCAATATATATATACGCATGATGTGAGCTGGCCTGGGCCTGGGCAATATGTATATATGCATGATGTGAGCTGGCCTGGGCCTGGGCTATATATATATACGTATGATGTGAGCTAGCCTGGGCAATATATATATACGCATGATGTGAGCTGGCCTGGGCCTGGGCTATATATATATACGCATGATGTGAGCTGGCCTGGGCCTGGGCAATATGTATATATGCATGATGTGAGCTGGCCTGGGCCTGGGCTATATATATATACGTATGATGTGAGCTGGCCTGGGCAATATATATATACGCATGATGTGAGCTAGCCTGGGCAATATATATATATACGCATGATGTGAGCTGGCCTGGGCAATATATATATATACGCATGATGTGAGCTGGCCTGGGCAATATATATATATACGCATGATGTGAGCTGGCCTGGGCAATATATATATACGCATGATGTGAGCTAGCCTGGGCAATATATATATATACGCATGATGTGAGCTGGCCTGGGCAATAATATATATATTACGCATGATGTGAGCTGGCCTGGGCAATATATATATATACGCATGATGTGAGCTGGCCTGGGCAATATATATATATACGCATGATGAAAATTTGCAAAGGATAAAGCACGCAAAGTGAAATTTTGATGTGTCTGAAATTGAAACTTACGTGACAACTCTTTTTTTTTTTTTCGTTAATTTATATTTGTTCAATACAGTTAATTTTAATTTGTTTAATAGAGTTAATTTAAAATGGTTTAATACAGTTTATTTATATTTATTTTACCTTTACTATTGGTGCTTTTCAAACTTTATTCTTAAGTAAAAAGAAATTTAGCAGTTTCATGTTGTGTCGTGTTTTGGTTTTTTTTGGGGGGGTGCAAGTAGCTGGTCTTGCCTAGGGCGCAAAATAGTCTAGCACCGGCCCTGACCACATGGTCCACCCCTGCATTCTTCCACAATACCACAGAGGGGTTACTGTATGAATGCACTTGCTGGCCTGGCACCAAAAGCACAATATCTGGGTGCACTGACGCCTTTACCAGATTCATATCTTTTTAATATAGGACCACATGGTCCACCCCTGCACTCTTCCACAATACCACAGAGGGGTTACTGTATGAATGCACTTGCTGGCCTGGCACCAAAAGCACAATATCTGGGTGCACTGACGCCTTTACCAGATTCATATCTTTTTAATATAGGACCACATGGTCCACCCCTGCATTCTTCCACAATACCACAGAGGGGTTACTGTATGATAGTACTTGCAGGCCTGGCACCAAAGCACAATATTTGGGTGAACTGCCACTGACGCCTGTATCAGATTCATATCCTCAGAGGGGTTACGGTGTGACGGCACTGTTGCCGACGCTAAAGGCCCAATTTTAAAGCACCTATTGTTACTTTCATCCAAAGCCTGCATAAGTTTCACCATAATTTAGCCAAAAAATCACTAAACTTTTTCTGTGTGTCCTAAAACGTCTCCTCTTTTCATACAGGCTGCCGCCCCAAGCAGTTGTTTATGGATAGATTAAAGGAAAAGCATTTACCGTCTTTTGAAACGTAATTTTTTTGTTTTTAAATGTTTCTATACATCCTAGAAATCCGACACTTCACGAGCAGGTTATGGGGACCTCCTAGGCACGATATTTGAAGGAATTTTTCGTTTTTATTTTTAACCCTTATTTCATGGAAAACTCACTGTCCCTTTAAAAACTGTTTTTTTTTAACTTTTTGTCCTTGTTTCCTGTCCCCCAGGGCACTACCCGGACCCCCATACACCTTTTATGGCAAATATCTAGCATATATGCCCTCTTGGAGGACACTCTAAAAACCGAATTTTCAGCCCCATTGACTTGTATGGAGTTCGAGAGCGGGTTCGGATTCGAACATTTGGAAAGTTCGGGTTCGAATACGAACCGAACTCGGGCGTGTTCGGCTCATCCCTACTCAAGAGCTGGCCCGGATCATTCCCACCATCAGGGGGCCTGGCTGAAATGTGGAAACGTGACAGGTCAGCAGCTGAGCAGCTACTGACCTGTGTGACCTTCAGGGACACAGTGTGGGGAGGAGGGAGAAGCCCCTGTTCTTGATATAATAATGTTTTCTCTCTCTCCAGGTGTCTTGATCCAGGATCGAGGGGAATATGGATCTGGTAAGTAACACTGAGGAGTCAAAGTGACTGTTTAGATAATAATGTATTTCTTATTATTTATTGAGAAGGTCCTGGATTTGATTGAGCCCCCCATTAACAGACCCAGACGGGGGGGATATTGGAGGGAGGAAAGATGAGAGATGCAGGTTTAGTTCTGGATGTGAGATGACGCCCAGTTAAATGGCCATGAAAGACACATTTAGTGAGAGGTTCCAGTGGAGAGATCAGAGGGGAGGTATGAAAGATTACTTTGAGCCACAGCAGCTGCAGCGCTTCTTTATGCATGAGAATGTCATTCCTCTGGCATTTCCAAATGTACTTAAAGGAACGCTCTACTGTAAAAGCCCTTAAATTATTGGGTAGCTCCTGCTGAGTGACAGCCTCTGCACAATTATTTTTACCCTATTTCACTCTCCTTTTGTCCTTCACTGCGCGTAGTTCCTGGTCTTTGGCTCAGGCAGGGCTGGACTAACATAGGGGCTGATGGAGCAGCAGCTCAGGCTCATGCCCCAGAATAGGCCCACAGAAAGGATAACTATCAGGGTTATCCAAAGAGATTCGAAAAGTCACCGCACGTTCGGTGACTTTTTGTTCTCTTCAATTCGGATCCTTTTGCCGATCCCATTTCGGTGACCCTGCGGTGTATTCAGCAAACACCAAAGGGTCCCCGAATTGCAGGGAAAAGCTGCCGCAAACCTGACGAAAACTAACCGCAAAACCCAGCGAATGCACACCGAAAACCCGCATATACATCTGGATTAACCCGTCCAAGATGCTGGAAAAACCCGAGCAGTAGCCGATCACACGCAGCGAAGCCCCCGGAAAAAGCCGAGAAAAAGCTGAGACCGCAGACAGAGGGAGGTGAATAAATTAGCAAAACAGTTTGTATGAATGTGAAAATGAAACGCTGTTTGCAAAGAAACTACTGAGCGAAAATGTCTGAAATTTACATATGAGATCCAGGGAATGATAATAAAAAGGGCTGTTACAGAAAAAATAAGTAAAGTTAAAAAAAAATAAAAAAATCGCACTTTTAAAAAAAAAAATTATAATTCAGAAAAATGCTTAAAATATCCTAAAGAATCTATAAATAAAGAGACTTTTTACTGCAGAATTTTATAATGAACGGTTTATTAGATATTGAATTAAAACGGGAATATTTTTAACATTGAAGCCTATGGGATTCGCCTGAATAAACCTGCCGCATGAAACCACCGAATGGCAGGGCATTGGGGGAACCTTTCACTGCTGGTTTGTGTTCTCTAAATAGACGAAGCATTGCTTTTCATGGGGATTTCACTGTCCTCGAACAGGCACCGAACAGGCACCCTATGTGCAGGCAATTCGCCAGGATTAGGCGAATTGCCTGCTCTCTGGATAGCCGAATGGCCAGGAAAGGTAACTGTACCCTGAATTTCACTGTTCGGTTACCTTTCCGGCAGCAACTCGGATCTCTTTGAATAACCCCTATAGTCATATCTATAGCATAAAAGAATAAGGTCCGGCGTGTCCGTCGCCAAAAACCCAGTCTGCGCATGTGCGCACATCCATCCTCCATGGCACGCATTCTCCAGCCCGAACTCCCGCTGACCAGACTCTCCACAGGAGCTCCGGAAGGCCTGCTTTCACTCCTTCGCCAGCCTGGGTCGCCACCACGCCGCAGAGGAGAGCAGCTGGGGCGGCGCACGGCACAGCATGCCGCTGCTTGCATCCCCATTACAATATGACCGCCGTGGAACCAAGGCATGTCCCAGAGACCTCCTGAAGCAGTTTGTCCCCGGCATCCACCTCCTGCTTCAAGTTCTGACTCGCAGATACACTCACTTTAACATTCAAAGCATCAGCATCAGAGCAAGCTTTGACAGTCAAAACAGTCCGAGACCTTGAAGCAAGAGGTGGATGCCGGGGACAAACTGCTCCGTGGGTCTCTGAAACATTATGCTTATATACCCATGTATGAGCTGGGGCAGTATATACCCACGTATGAGCTGGGGGCAGTATATACCCACGTATGAGCTGGGGGCAGTATATACCCACGTATGAGCTGGGGCAGTATATACCCACGTATGAGCTGGGGCAGTATATACCCACGTATGAGCTGGGGGACAGTATATACCCACGTATGAGCTGGGGCAGTATATACCCACGTATGAGCTGGGGGCAGTATATACCCATGTATGAGCTGGGGCAGTATATACCCATGTATGAGCTGGGGCAGTATATACCCACGTATGAGCTGGGGCAGTATATACCCATGTATGAGCTGGGGGCAGTATATTCCCATGTATGAGCTGGGGCAGTATATACCCACGTATGAGCTGGGGGCAGTATATACCCATGTATGAGCTGGGGGGCAGTATATACCCACATATGAGCTGGGGCAGTATATACCCATGTATGAGCTGGGGGCAGTATATTCCCATGTATGAGCTGGGGCAGTATATACCCATGTATGAGTTGGGGGCCGTATATACCCATGTATGAGCTGGGGCAGTATATACCCACGTATGAGCTGGGGGCAGTATATATCCATGTATGAGCTGGGGCAGTATATACCCATGTATGAGTTGGGGGCAGTATATACCCATGTATGAGCTGGGGGGCAGTATATTCCCATGTATGAGCTGGGGCAGTATATACCCATGTATGAGTTGGGGGCAGTATATTCCCATGTATGAGCTGGGGCAGTATATACCCATGTATGACCTGGGGGCTGTATATACCCATGTATGAGCTGGTGCAGTATATACCCATGTATGAGTTGGGGCAGTATATACCCATGTATGACCTGGGGGCTGTATATACCCATGTATGAGCTGGGGCAGTATATACCCACATATGAGCTGGGGCAGTATATACCCATGTATGAGCTGGGGGCAGTATATTCCCATGTATGAGCTGGGGCAGTATATACCCATGTATGAGTTGGGGGCCGTATATACCCATGTATGAGCTGGGGCAGTATATACCCATGTATGAGCTGGGGGCAGTATATACCCATGTATGAGTTGGGGGCAGTATATACCCATGTATGAGCTGGGGCAGTATATACCCATGTATGAGCTGGGGGCAGTATATACCCATGTATGAGCTGGGGCATTATATACCCATGTATGAGTTGGGGGCAGTATATACCCATGTATGAGCTGGGGCAGTATATACCCATGTATGAGTTGGGGGCAGTATATACCCATGTATTGTCACGTTCTGTGCTGGAAAATCTGTCTTCCTGCCCTCTGTATTTCTATATATGTTTTTTCCCTTGTGTTTCTGTTGCTGCCAATTCCTGGGTGGCCTCCCAGGGGTTAATTGGTGTTCTGTGTGCTGCTCACCTGTTGATCCTTGCCCTGATTCCCCTGCCTATATTAGAGCTATGTACCCATAAGACATTGCTGGGTCATTTTCCTTTGCCTGGTCTCCTTGCATCCTGTGTCCTGAGAGCTCCTCGCTGTGTTCCTGATATCCTCCTTTTGTTAATCCTGGTTCAGTTATTGCCTCTTATTTCTGTTCCAGTTTATGTCAGTTCCTTCTGTGTATTTTGTTCTGTCTATTGCTGTATTTTGTTCTGCTGTTTATGTTCCATTCAGATTCCCCGGTTACTGATATTGGCTTGGCTGACTTCCCTTCTGGTTCTGATTCCTGTATCCTGTATGACGTACTCGCTCTGGTTATGACCTTTGGCTTTCCTCTATGACTATTCTATGCTATATTCCTTGCCTGTACCGTTTCCAGGTAACCCTGTCATCTGTATACAACAAAAGACTCTGTACGGCTTCAAGGTAATACTTTCCTTTAGATTAGATCCGGCTATCCTAAAGACCGGCCTTTCAGTGCAGGGATATCTTTGGTATTGCCGTACAGAGGTCTTTTGTTAACCCTTTGTTGCTTTCACCTGCCCTTGCAGTTAATAGTGCATCTCTGCATATAAGGGCTTCTCTCTGGAACCTTGACCTCACCTTCCTGCAAGTTATATTCAGTGCAGGGATATATATACAGACCGACCACTTCGAAGGATCGGAGGGCAAGGATAGGGTGGTACTGCCACCGTGACATAATGACCCAGCCTTTACATAAGCCCGCAGAGATGTGTACCGTGTTGGAAACCTTATTGCACATGTTTGAGGAATTTGTGGTTCACCTCAAAGGGTTACTGAGCCTGTGTCTAGACTCTGGCAATCAGGTTTCATTTGAAAGCAGAGTTCGTGGTCCGCTTTCTCCTGATGAAAAGAACAGAAGACGTGAGTACAATCTCTGTTTTATTGTGCCAGTTCGTTGCACTTTTTGTCTGGCTGTCCCCTCAAGCCGGTGCGTCCTGGGGCTGGAGTGCCGGTGCGTCCTGGGGCTGGAGTGCCGGTGCGTCCTGGGGCTGGAGTGCCGGTGCGTCCTGGGGCTGGAGTGCCGGTGCGTCCTGGGGCTGGAGTGCCGGTGCGTCCTGGGGCTGGAGTGCCGGTGCGTCCTGGGGCTGGAGTGCCGGTGCGTCCTGGGGCTGGAGTGCCGGTGCGTCCTGGGGCTGGAGTGCCGGTGCGTCCTGGGGCTGGAGTGCCGGTGCGTCCTGGGGCTGGAGTGCCGGTGCGTCCTGGGGCTGGAGTGCCGGTGCGTCCTGGGGCTGGAGTGCCGGTGCGTCCTGGGGCTGGAGTGCCGGTGCGTCTCAAGACTTGCGGTGAGTCTGTGCGTCCTGATACTGGCCGAGTGCCAACTGTGCCCATGTCCCACAGTAAGGTCACTAAAGCTAGACCACGCATGAGATCCACTGGCACCAGACCTAGCTGGGAGTCGGATAGTGCCAGACCACGTAGGGGATCTGATGGTGCCAGACCCTGCGGGGAGTCAGATGGCACCAGACCCCACTTTGAGTTCAGACCTCCTGAGAAATCCAGATCTGAGAAAGAGGCATCCGATAATAAACCTCAGACTTCTGTAGATACCTCTGATGGCTGTAAGGTTTTAAAGACACAACTGGCTGGTTCTGAGCAGCGACTGGCAGCCAAAAGACAGTCCCTACGTATGGTTACTGGTTGTATTACATGTAGAGCCGCAACCCCAGTGCCAATTGGTGGTAAGCCAGTCCTGTCTCCGTCTGGCAATGTGCAGCCAGTCCAGCCTGGCAATGTGCAGCCAGTCCAGCCTGGCAATGTGCAGCCAGTCCAGCCTGGCAATGTGCAGCCAGTCCAGCCTGGCAATGTGCAGCCAGTCCAGCCTGGCAATGTGCAGCCAGTCCAGCCTGGCAATGTGCAGCCAGTCCAGCCTGGCAATGTGCAGCCAGTCCAGCCTGGCAATGTGCAGCCAGTCCAGCCTGGCAATGTGCAGCCAGTCCAGCCTGGCAATGTGCAGCCAGTCCAGCCTGGCAATGTGCAGCCGGTGCCGCCTGATTCTGGCACGATGGCAGCGGTGCCGCCTGATTCTGGCACGATGGCAGCGGTGCCGCCTGATTCTGGCACGATGGCAGCGGTGCCGCCTGATTCTGGCACGATGGCAGCGGTGCCGCCTGATTCTGGCACGATGGCAGCGGTGCCGCCTGATTCTGGCACGATGGCAGCGGTGCCGCCTGATTCTGGCACGATGGCAGCGGTGCCGCCTGATTCTGGCACGATGGCAGCGGTGCCGCCTGATTCTGGCACGATGGCAGCGGTGCCGCCTGATTCTGGCACGATGGCAGCGGTGCCAGTCCCGAGCCGTGTGTCAGCAGTGCCAAAGCTGCGTTGCAGCACCACTGTGCCCATGCCCCACAAAGAGTCCAAGGTTTCCAAACCTCATGGTAAGGCACAGGTAGGCGAGCCTACTCCCACTGTTGCCGTGTCAGGTACGGTGGTAACCCCTTCCAAGTTTCGATCCAGGAGGAGACGTGGGAAGCTGACCAACACTAGTCAATCTGGTTCCAAGAATACCACGCTCCAGGATGGGTCTGATGATGCTGTATTCCGTGCCTATCGTGAGGAGGTCCAGCAGGGTAGTGGCCTGACTGGTACCCACATCCCTAATTCTAGCCCTGTACCCGAGGGTTATATACGATCCCCATGCGGGATGTTGTTCCGTGAGGCACACTGGGCCATGATCAGGAAAGACCCTAATGCGCTCATGTGTTTTGAGGAGGAGGAAGACGACACTGAGTGGGTCCTTAATGGATTTTGGTGACTGGTGTTAGAAGCAGGAACCAGATCACGGTCTGTCATGTTTTATGTTTTGGGTGCCCTGGGGTCACCCATGGAGGAGGGGATACTGTCACGTTCTGTGCTGGAAAATCTGTCTTCCTGCCCTCTGTATTTGTATATATGTTTTTTCCCTTGTGTTTCTGTTGCTGCCAATTCCTGGGTGCCTCCCAGGGGTTAATTGGTGTTCTGTGTGCTGCTCACCTGTTGATCCTTGCCCTGATTCCCCTGCCTATATTAGAGCTATGTACCCATAAGACATTGCTGGGTCATTTTCCTTTGCCTGGTCTCCTTGCAGCCTGTGTCCTGAGAGCTCCTCGCTGTGTTCCTGATATCCTCCTTTTGTTAATCCTGGTTCAGTTATTGCCTCTATTATTTCTGTTCCAGTTTATGTCAGTTCCTTCTGTGTATTTTGTTCTGTCTATTGCTGTATTTTGTTCTGCTGTTTATGTTCCATTCAGATTCCCCGGTTACTGATATTGGCTTGGCTGACTTCCCTTCTGGTTCTGGTTCCTATATCCTGTATGACGTACTCGCTCTGGTTATGACCTTTGGCTTTCCTCTATGACTATTCTATGCTATATTCCTTGCTTGTACCATTTCCAGGTAACCCTGTCATCTGTATACAACAAAAGACTCTGTACGGCTTCAAGGTAATACTTTCCTTTAGATTAGATCCGGCTATCCTAAAGACCGGCCTTTCAGTGCAGGGATATCTTTGGTATTGCCGTACAGAGGTCTTTTGTTAACCCTTTGTTGCTTTCACCTGCCCTTGCAGTTTACAGTGCATCTCTGCATATAAGGGCTTCTCTCCGGAACCTTGACCTCACCTTCCTGCAAGTTATATTCAGTGCAGGGATATATATACAGACCGACCACTTCGAAGGATCGGAGGGCAAGGATAGGGTGGTACTGCCATCGTGACATGTATGAGTTGGGGGCAGTATATACCCATGTATGAGTTGGGGGCAGTATATACCCATGTATGAGTTGGGGGCAGTATATACCCATGTATGAGTTGGGGGCAGTATATACCCATGTATGAGTTGGGGGCAGTATATACCCATGTATGAGTTGGGGGCAGTATATACCCATGTATGAGTTGGGGGCAGTATATACCCATGTATGAGTTGGGGGCAGTATATACCCATGTATGAGTTGGGGGCAGTATATACCCATGTATGAGTTGGGGGCAGTATATACCCATGTATGAGTTGGGGGCAGTATATACCCATGTATGAGTTGGGGGCAGTATATACCCATGTATGAGTTGGGGGCAGTATATACCCATGTATGAGTTGGGGGCAGTATATACCCATGTATGAGTTGGGGGCAGTATATACCCATGTATGAGTTGGGGGCAGTATATACCCATGTATGAGTTGGGGCAGTATATACCCATGTATGAGTTGGGGGCAGTATATACCCATGTATGAGTTGGGGGCAGTAAAACGCATTTATATATAGAGATACTCATGGTTAGGACATTGAAAAACAAATATATGGACATGAATTCTGAGCTGGCGACAACAACAATAGCCTGCCCTCTGGGCAGGCTTTCCACCTAGTTATTCATAAAACACCATCCTCCAAAACACAGGTAAAATATTTAATTTTTTTTGTTAAAATTGTATATTTTCTGCAGTAACAGGCTCCCATTTCACATTTTGTTAACAAGAATTTCCTATAGAATATATATAACCACAAGAGGTTTGGATGATAAAATGGTAAAAAAAAAATTCTGCCTGTTACAGATACTCGTATCCGCCTGGTTACATATCCCCGTATCCGCCTGGTTACATATACTCGTATCCGCCTGGTTACATATACCCGTATCCGCCTGGTTACATATACCCGTATCCGCCTGGTTACATATACCCGTATCTGTCTGGTTAGATATAGCCGTATCTGCCTGGTTACATATCCCCGTATCCGCCTGGTTACATATACCCGTATCTGCCTTGTTAGATATCCCCGTATCCATGATCTATTTTATTTTATGTTTTAAATTAAAGATTTTTCTTTTATAAAGAAAAGTCTGGTCCCTGCTGTTTTGGAACTCAGAGGTATTCGTGGATTTAACCTATCTAAGAAATCCACTGGCATTCCCACCCAGAGCTTGGTTAGAAGCTCCACCCAATGTGAGTTGATACCACAACTATATTAATTATCAATATTCTGGTAGATCTACACAAGAAGGTCTCTGTTTTTATGTTTTCTTCCATATTCGATGAGAGAAAGAAAACACTAATTTTAAAGGGAGTAGGTCTCCTTTAAAAATTACTAAGAAGATAAAGGACCCAAATGCTTGGAACCACTCAGAGCCAGTGACGGGGCTCTTTGTTTGTGAGTGGAACAATTTACTGTCATCTATTCCATTATTGCTTGTATACCCTGCACTATCATTCTGCCATTTGTGTTTTTTTATATATAATCCATATTGGACATTTATGATTCATACCGTGAGGACCACCTGAATGCCAAGAAGCGACTGCAATCGTGCCGCCAGATACGTATTATCACACCTGTTGTCACATTGGTTTGGGGGAAACCTCTATATATCTGGTCTGGCATTGGTATACTGGTGGTGGAACGTATTTGGGCGCTGACCATTTTCTGTATTGTGTGTTTAATCTGAATGGTAAATTCCCTCACTGGTCATATAGCAGCCCACTCATGTCTCTCACGGAGTTTAGAAGCAGGATTGGCAGCAATGTGGAAACTATGTTAGGAAGTACCTTTGTCACATCACAATTGAAAGAATTTAAAGGGGATACTAACAAAAGACCTTTGGTAGAATTAGAAAAAAATTTGATTAAAGAGACCAAAATAAAATTGGAAATAGCGACTATTGAGAAATATAGGAAAGATAAAATCACACCAAGAGGGCTAAGATTCCACAAAAATCCATCTTCAGAGAAGGACGATCCCGAGTTTATTACGGGATGGAATTCACTATTAGAAGGATTTGCAGTTACCATGATGGAATATGTCATACAAAAAAAGAAAGAAAAGCTCCCTAAACTCAATGTCTTGGTTGATCAACTATCTCAACAAATTGAACAAGAATATTCAAGTGAGGAGATGATGGATATCAACAAGACACTGGGTGAAAAATTAGAAAAAATAGAAAATGAAGTATTAATTATTAAAAAACGTAAATACGAAAGATGTGGATGATTACAGGAGAGGTATGGTACATAAGACATACCAAGATAATAATATAGAACCCCTATTTAGAGAGTCTAAAGAGGTAGAATTCAATACAGACAATCGCTCAGGAGGTAATTGGCGTTGGGGGAACAGGAATAATAACAGGAATGACTACCAGAGAGATGGGAGAAGAGATTATAGAAATGACCATCAGAACAATTGGAGACGTAATACTCAACAGAGATATTACAATCCACGTCCGTGGAATAATGACAACTATGGAACCCTCCATAGGGGCCCCTATAGTGCCCCCCCATATAAAAGATCAATAAATAGAGATCATAGCGGCAATAGGGTGAGACAATGGGAAACACCAAATTACTACAACCATGGAACAGATAGGCTTCAGACCTACAATAATGATCCCCATACCGATAGACAGCACAGGGTGATTGGGAAAGATAGACCCGCACCAATAAGAGAAAGAAACGAGGTAGAAAACAAGATCCCACTGACTAATAGATTCTCTACATTAAGAGATAATCAAGAGGATGAGGTTTTTTGGAAAGATCCCCTGAACAGGGAGGGCAGACAAGCGGAGTATCGAGACACGGATGTAAGATCAGAAAGGGGAGGGGCTCAAAAAAGACCCTGGGAAAGATCAGAAGGGGAAAGAGAGCAGGAAAATCTGTACGTAAAAGAAAAGCGAGAAAAGAGATAGTTCCAGCCAAGGGCATCTTTAATTTGAGTAACAGGATCTTTTCAAGAACGGAAATTAGTGTCCTTAATAAAGGCCTTAAATTTGCACCCACTAAGCGTTTAGATAAATTTAGCGTATATATCGATTTACAACGTTTTAAACGCAAGCTTAGCTTAAAAAAATTATTTTTGAAAAATCCAATCGAAAGAAATGCTATACAGAATTCCAGCTCAGTGGCCCCTACTCCGATTGTCCATACCAATTTGAAAAATAATTCTAAATTCTTCCCACGCCATATGGTCTCAGACGAAATAAAAGTTTTTGAGACCCTGGTTATGAACGATGTAGAAAAAATGTCAACTAATAAAGTTAATAATTTCAATCTCACCAAGGAAGAAAACCAAGCCCTCAAGGATCTCCAGAAAGATCAGACTATAGTCATAAAGCCCGCCGATAAAGGTGGGGGCACTGTAATTCTCTCGAAAGAACAATATAATGAAGAGGTGTTTCGCATATTAAATGACAAGACAACCTACGGTAAACTTAAAAAAGACCCCATTAAGGATATAAGAAATGAGCTTGAATCCCTACTTCAGGGGGGTAACAAGAAAGGTATCCTAACAAAATCAGAATTTGACTATCTACTAATGGAATTCACAAAGACACCACACTTTTATATCTTGCCAAAGATCCATAAGGATCCATTAAAACCTCCGGGAAGACCTATAGTGGCTGGCATAGATTCAATAACCAGCCACTTGTCAGAATATGTTGACACACTACTCCAACCTATTGTCCGAACCATTCCATTGTATCTTAAAGACACCCTAAGTATGCTACATACGTTGAAGGAATTGAGTTGGCAAGATGGTGATATCATGGTGACATGTGATGTAAATGCGCTATATAGCAGCATTCCCCATGATATGGAGCTAACTGTGTTAGAAGAAGAGATTTCCAGTTACAACTTGATAGAAGATGACCAAAAGTCATTTATTATAGATAGTATTAAGTTCATACTCCAGCACAATTACTTTAAGTTTGAAGATGATTACTACATCCAGCTCAGAGGCACAGCGATGGGCACCAAGTTTGCGCCCAGCTACGCCAACCTTTACATGTCCGGTTGGGAAAACAGGTTCATGTACGGTTCGCGTAGCTGGGCGCGAGGTTATGTTCTAGCATATAGGCGATACATCGATGATTTATTTTTCATTTGGAGAGGAGGTAAAGATAGCCTATGCGTTTTTTTGGAAGAACTTGACAATGCCGAATGGGGCATTAAGCTAGCCAATCACTGGAGCTCAGAGGTGATCCATTTTTTGGATCTTGAGATCTATAGAGAAGGCGACATTATAAAATCAAAAACCTTTTTTAAGGAAGTCGATACTAATACATACATAGACCAAACTAGTTGTCATCACCCTTTGTGGTTAAAGGCGGTCCCGAAAGGACAATTTATCCGTCTTAGACGGAATTGTACAGATATAGAGACTTACAAAGTACAAGCCAATACCCTAAAGGAAGATTTTATAGCCAAGGAATATAATGAATTGGATCTGGATCAAACCATTTCCAATATAATGCAAGACGATCGTAATGAATTGCTTAAATATAAATTGAAAAAAAACAAGGGGGGAGAAATTCTCTTTATTTGTGATTTATAAATAGAGCCAATGATATCAAAAAGATTTTAAAAAAACATTGGCACATTCTAAATAACGATGGCGATTTGAAAGAGTACATAGGAACAGTACCTAAGGTTATATTTAGAGGCACTAAAAACTTAAAAACTAATTTGGTACATAGTAAACCCAAGAAAAAAGAACTTGGTATAGACTTCTTTGGATTAAAAGAGGGTTTTTATCGCTGCGGCCAATGTTTGGCTTGCAGATCCACTGCTAATAAGAAGGAGTTCACTAGTACATATACCAATCTAAAATGTAAAAAATCTGTAAAAATAAATGGAGTGCTAAATTGTTGCTCCAAGAACATAGTATATATGCTGGAATGTCCTTGCGGTCTGCGCTATATAGGCCGCACCAAGAGAGCACTTAATGTAAGGATTAGTGAACGTGTGCGTAATGTAAAGAATGGTTTTGAAAAACACTCTGTCTCTCTCCATTTCAAAGTTAAACACAATAGTTCCCCTATGGGTATAAAATTTTGGGCCATTAAACAGATCAAAAAAAGGGATGTTGAGGAAAATGTATTAAATAGGCTGGGAAAAGAAGAGATGAGGCTTATTTTCGACAACGGCACGTTGACACCCAATGGTTTAAATGACGATTTTGAGTTAGTCCATTTTCTGTAATAGGTACACTTACTCCTTTTTTGTGCACTTATGACAACCTACATTATCATTCTATCTTTATGTATGCGAGGCAGTTTGGCACCATAATAACATCTATATAATTGATATATATATATAATAAAAAAAAAAAAAAAGGATCCGATATATTATATCACTACTGGCTTCTTTACACTTTATATTTATATCATCCTCAGATCCCTTTTTCACTAAATTATACCATTACCACATAAGTTATCTCTATGGTAACATTACATAATTGAGATTATCACGTTACACGTCACTCTATTTAACATTATACTTACATTGGGCTATCACGTATATTAATAGTTATAAAATAAGCCACCATCCATGTTCAATTACAACATTATATTTTACACATCACTTTTAATAATGGTCTATACTATTCTGTTTTTGGTTTTTATACTAATCTTTCTTTTCACTACTTATTCCCATATTAATATACTTATGCCTTATGGATAGAGTTATCCCTTCCTCTATAGTAATTGCACATAAGTATATTGATACAATTATCTTTTCCTTCTATATATGATCACTATATGGGATATTTCCTTATTCATACATGATTATTCCCCATATTATTCACTTTTTCTTATACATCACTTTAGATGATGTTACATTTGTTATAATTGCCATAGTTGTGTCGAGTGCACCAGGATGGAGTCAGTTTACTTTGTTTATTTCATCTGTAATACCCAAGTTCTGTAACCCTTGAAATGTATGGTGTTCTGCAGGGGAATTTCTCTTATATATATATATTCGCGATCTCCGCACGGAAGTTGTTCCGTATCCATCAATCCAATGGGAAGCACCGGAAACATCAGGCTAGAGTACATGGAACGCATGTGTCACTACTACGCATGCGCAAGATGGCGGCGCACAACGGGAGCGGACAGATGGAGGCGTGACACGCACGCCAACCAATTTTCCTACATTCCAAACACATGGGACCTTTTAACCCCCAATTAAGGGACTATATGTATGGTATATCTTACAATATCTCTGTAAACCAGCTGAAGAAGCCTAATTTTAAGGCGAAACGCGTTCTGGCGATCCACAGAGCATTTTTATGTTAATTTTAACATGATCTATTTTATGTTTTAAATTAAAGATTTTTCTTTTATAAAGAAAAGTCTGGTCCCTGCTGTTTTGGAACTCAGAGGTATTCGTGGATTTAACCTAAGAAATCCACTGGCATTCCCACCCAGAGCTTGGTTAGAAGCTCCACCCAATGTGAGTTGATACCACAACTATATTAATTATCAATATTCTGGTAGATCTACACAAGAAGGTCTCTGTTTTTATGTTTTCTTCCATATTCGATGAGAGAAAGAAAACACTAATTTTAAAGGGAGTAGGTCTCCTTTAAAAATTACTAAGAAGATAAAGGACCCAAATGCTTGGAACCACTCAGAGCCAGTGACGGGGCTCTTTGTTTGTGAGTGGAACAATTTACTGTCATCTATTCCATTATTGCTTGTATACCCTGCACTATCATTCTGCCATTTGTGTTTTTTTATATATAATCCATATTGGACATTTATGATTCATACCGTGAGGACCACCTGAATGCCAAGAAGCGACTGCAATCGCGCCGCCAGATACGTATTATCATCCCCGTATCCGCCTGGTTACATATACCCGTATCTGCCTGGTTACATATACCCGTATCCGCCTGGTTACATATACCCATATCTGCCTTGTTAGATATAGCCGTATCTGCCTGGTTACATATACCCGTATCTGCCTGGTTACATATACCCGTATCTGCCTGGTTACATATACCCGTATCTGCCTGGTTACATATACCCGTATCTGCCTGGTTAGATATACCCGTATCTGCCTGGTTAGATATACCCGTATCTGCCTGGTTAGATATACCCGTATCCGCCTGGTTAGATATACCCGTATCCGCCTGGTTAGATATACCCGTATCCGCCTGGTTAGATATACCCGTATCCGCCTGGTTACATATACCCGTATCCGCCTGGTTAGAAATACCCGTATCCGCCTGGTTAGATATACCCGTATCCGCCTGGTTAGATATACCCGTATCCGCCTGGTTAGATATACCCGTATCCGCCTGGTTACATATACCCGTATCTGCCTGGTTAGATATACCCGTATCTGCCTGGTTAGATATACCCGTATCCGCCTGGTTAGATATACCCGTATCCGCCTGGTTAGATATACCCGTATCCGCCTGGTTACATATACCCGTATCCGCCTGGTTAGAAATACCCGTATCCGCCTGGTTAGAAATACCCGTATCCGCCTGGTTAGATATACCCGTATCCGCCTGGTTAGATATACCCGTATCCGCCTGGTTACATATACCCGTATCCGCCTGGTTACATATACCGGTATCCGCCTGGACATAATACCCTTACATATACCCGTATCTGCCTGGTTAGATATACCCGTATCTGCTCTGGTTTTACTTAGATATACCCGTATCTGCCTGGTTAGATATACCCGTATCTGTCTGGTTACATATACCCGTATCTGTCTGGTTACATATACCCGTATCCGCCTGGTTAGAAATACCCGTATCCGCTCTGTTAGGAAATACCCGTATCCGCCTGGTTAGATATACCCGTATCCGCCTGGTTACATATACCCGTATCCGCCTGGTTACATATACCCGTATCCGCCTGGTTACATATACCGGTATCCGCCTGGTTACATATACCCGTTACATATACCCGTATCTGCCTGGTTAGATATACCCGTATCTGCCTGGTTACTTTAGATATACCCGTATCTGCCTGGTTAGATATACCCGTATCTGTCTGGTTACATATACCCGTATCTGTCTGGTTACATATACCCGTATCCGCCTGGTTACATATACCCGTATCTGCCTGGTTACATATACCCGTATCTGCCTGGTTACATATACCCGTATCTGCCTGGTTACATATACCCGTATCTGCCTGGATACATATACCCGTATCTGCAATATTAAATAACCCTAATTATGTTTCATTTCACTAAATTCCATAAAAAAGCCACCAAAATATTCAGCTCCGCCCCATAGAGATCTTAATCTGGTCCTGGGCTCTGGGACCATTGAACCTGGAAGTCCCTGAAACTTTTCTGCGCAAATTGCTCTCCCTGTGCTACTGGTGTAGTGTAGGAGCCGCACATTGCGCAGCGCTACGAGACTCACTCACTTTACATACACAAGTTTCCGTAGCGCCTGCGCAGAGTGATGGGTTGGAGCTGCACGCGCATGCACAGATCTGATCCATCGCTGCCTCTCTGAGAACGCTCACTGCTGCGATTGGTTTCACAGGGTGACGTCATCTGCTCTCTGTGTGTGACATTACTAGTGACTGACAGCCAGGAAATTCAAAATCCCAGCTGCTGGTGACGCTGGGTGGGGTGGAGGAAACTCCTGTTTCACCCAGCGATATCAGCAGATCAGGGCTGGTGAGAAGAAAGGGGGGGGCAGGATGAGCAGAGCGTCCCCTTTATAGGGATATTCCAGCTCTTTTTCAGCTTTTCACATTTTAAAACAATCACTTTGCTGCTTTCCATTCATTATTTATGTCTTAACCTTTAGCGAGTTTTTCCTGTTTAACCCATTCTCACCACAGGTCGTTCTATGCCGTCCGTGTGGGGGTGGGCCGTGAAGACGTGAGGTTTATACGCCCTGCTGTCTTCAATGGACCACCTCGGCCCCTCCATGCAGCGGAACTCAGGCCATCCCCCTGCAGCCAATGGGGCGTGTCGGCTGCGTGAGCGGCCAAACTAGAGGCCCGTGGCAGCACCTGTCTGCGAGGCATACCTGTACCCTCACTGGTGTTAATCCCCGCCCGACGGGTGACACCTGCCAATCGTGAAGGGGTTAAGAGTCTGAATTCTCTCTCCTCACATTAACATGCGCTTACACTTACTGCGTCACGGCTGGATCAGAAATCAGCGCAGCGTATTCGCTAGTGAGGAGAGGGCATGCGTTTAGGTCAGGAGGGTGAAGTCCACAAACTCCTCTTTTAAATGGGAATAATAAATGGATAAAGCCGGGATATAATGTAAAATAGCAAGAAATGCTTCTTTTATCTGTCACGGTGGGTCAGGGGATGGGGCGCCTGGCAGCAGCTTCCTCGCTGCTCGCTGGCCAGGCGCCGAATGTAAACGCTTCCGGGAGCGCTCACGTGGGATGCCGCGGGGCCTGGCGTAATGACGCGGACCCGCGGGTTTAAAACCCAGTCTCACCATTACACCGGTGCCCTGACGTGGTATTCACCTCCCGCAGAGCTCTTGTGATATTTGGCTATCTCTTGTGTATAACCCTTGGCATTGGCAAACGAACCCTCTTGTGTATGACCCTTGGCATTGGCAAACGAACCCTCTTGTGTATGACCCTTGGCATTGGCAAACGAACCCTCTTGTGTATGACCCTTGGCATTGGCAAACGAACCCTCTTGTGTATGACCCTTTGCATTGGCAAACGAACCCTCTTGTGTATGACCCTTGGCATTGGCAAACGAACCCTCTTGTGTATGACCCTTGGCATTGGCAAACGAACCCTCTTGTGTATGACCCTTGGCATTGGCAAACGAACCCTCCTGTGTATGACCCCTGGTATTGGCATTTACTCTGCTCTAGGTTCTGCCCTTAACGTTGGTACCGAGGTCAGTCTATGTGGCACCCTAAGCACGCATCAGACTACCTCTGCTATTACTAAAGTCCTAGGGAGGACTTGTGATCTGGTCTGTACCCCTGTCTGGTGTTTCCCTTTCTTTATCTGTTACCTGCTTCATTGTCTATATAGCTTTGCCGACCATTCAAGGATCGGAAGAGTAGAAAGGGAGCTACATAAAGAGATCAATATCTTGGTAGTCAGAAAGATTTGTGACAATACTCTATTTCATACCTCTGTCTGGTGTTACCCTTGTTTATATATTGTCTGGTTAATTGTCTTTCTGGTTTTGCCGACCATTCAAGGATCGGAAGGGTAGAGAGCGGTCTGCGTAAAGGGACCACACTTTTGGTAATCAGAGGGATCCGTGACATTATCTAAACTGATCCA